>JAMPIV010008098.1:0-166304 GCA_024509875.1 Oreohelix idahoensis | reverse complement strand
CTTTCTTTTTAAAATTATAAAATGCTTCAGGCATGTTTAACTCAGTGTTCATGGATCACCTGAGGACTTACCTCAACATATTTCTTAATGCAATAATATTCTAACATAATCATGACCAACATTACAAACTGTTAGATGACATTTCTAATGTGAGGAGTCATACAATGTCTGCCTCCCGAACATTTCCTTCACGTTTCCCCCAATAGCTCAGTATCTAACTGTGGCAGTGGGATCAAACTCAATATGAATATTCATCAAAACATTCCTTATCACACAAATTTCTCAGGATAATATAACACAATGAATGACGCTGGACTTGCAAAGAAGTGGCCACAGTTTCTTCTGCTCCGGCAAGACTGTGAAATACTTATTTAGTTATTTAATTTACTTTTAAATTTATCACAGCTGTCTCAGACGTGTCTGAATAAAAGTTTTGTGTTCGAACTAGCAATGAATAATGAAAGCCTTTTTTGCTAATATTTGTTAACTAGCACTTTCTAATCGAAAGCTTGCGACAATACCAGTATAGGTCAAATGCAGTTTTTGAAAAAATAACAAAAAATTATTCCAGCTACAAACTCTGGCGTCTGGTAGTCTATTGGCCAGTCTGCTTTTGTTATATTGCCCAAATACAAAAAGATGTTTCGTTTTGGATTACCATTTTCCTACCGCTCCCCTTTCTCTATACCCTCTCTTTTTACCCAAGCGAATTTGAATTTCCTCAATGCCTCTTTTCCAAGCTCGCGTCCCCACTACATCGTTATACAAAAAAAACAAGCAGAAACGACCAGTCTGTCTGGGCTCACGTGTCCGTAGACATTTAGTATTTTGGCTCAATAACTTGGCTAATACTATATACTATCATATTATTTAAAACACATTCTTGCTCAGTGGCCCTAAGCTATACTACCATATGATTTTTATGGTCATATTCATATTGGGTTAGATTTTCAATTTTTGGTTCATATGCTCAAGCGTCAAAATAAAATTTTACACCACAAGACCGCCATCTTTCCCTCTCTTTCATTCTCGCAAGCACAGTATTTTTCAAATAACTACTTGTTTTAGTGTCGTCAGACACCCTACCGCGCGTATGAAATAAAATTTGTCTGCGTGTTTGCCTCTGTTGGCTTTGCTCCTGAGCGTGTAGTATATATGCATGGCAGAATGTGTACAAGCGAAAAGCGGGGTGTTGGCGTGGCGGGTTAAGAATTGGCGTTACGTTAATATTTGTATTGTCTCGTGTAAACACTTACCAAAAATGTACGGATTTCTACTTATTACCAGCGTTAAAGTTAACTATTACGTTAACTTCAGATAGCCAGTTTGGTGGCATACTTCCGCAAAATCGTTAATTTATAAGTCTTGGCTGCAGTGTGTATGCAGCAGAATCTGGCAAAATGTTAAAATGTACGTCACAAGGAAAGCGTGTAGGTTCAAAACGGGGGGATTGGTTCTAAGCCGTTCCAAGGCACAAAATCAGCGCTATGCTGGCGTGTGAGAACATCACCGTCCAGACACAATTGGGCTCGGGTTTTTTTTATTATCATTTTATGACTAAAATCTTACTGAAAATGAGCGATTATTCTCGCAGATTTGTACTACAATAACTAATCAGGTGAATAACACAACGAAATAGGTACTTGATTAAAATCACAATTGTGTCTGAAAATTACACAAAAGGAAACGACAAAGATTATAATATATAAATGCAACAAATTTTAAGAAAGAATGTACCCGAAGACAAGCACCTTCAAGTTGTAGAATCATATGAATGCCTTGAATGCAATGTGAGCAAAGTTGGTGGAACAGTTATATTAAAATGAGAATACGAAAGGCACAAACAGGGCCGGATTTAGGCATAAGGTAAACAAGCTACAGCTTAGGGCGTCACAGCCTGAAGGGGACTCTCTAACAGTGCTGTAGCGAGGTGTGGGGTGTGCTTAGCGGCACAATCAGTTATGGCAATAGTTATACAGTTGACATTCAAAAATCCGGCCATCGATAATCCGGTTCCTTCAGATTTCCGGCATGGATTTCGGAGCGCATTTTTTAATTTACCGCGTTGGCGAGCCATTGTTTTCTGGAGCCGTTTATGTTTTGATGCAGCTGTTGAACTAAAATTCTGTAGAACTGTTTTATTTAGTTGATGAACATTAAAATTTCATTTGCTTTTCATTTAGATTTTTATTTTCTTTTTTTAAAGGACTGTACGGGTAGTCATTTTCTGTTAAATATATACAGCATATATAACCATAAAAAATCCGGCATTTTCAACAATCCGGCACTCCTCAGGTCCGGAGGTTGCCGGATTTTTGAATGTCAACTGTAGTAGGATTAAGGCTATAATGTTAATTTTCCCTTATAATGACAGTACTGCATTATAATGACATTATTTAAGTCTGATGGTAGCAATCTGCTCATGGGGAAGGTCATTTTCATGACTAAAGAGAATTAAAAATGAGCTGCGAGCAACAATGGCACATGACACGCTGTCAGCACTTGCTATTATAGGCATAGAAAGTGATAAATTGCGTAGCTTATATTTTGATGACATCACTCATGACTTTTTGTTTACAAAAGCAAGAAGGAAAATGTTGTAAACTGACTGATTTCTTATGTTTTGTAAGTTTTTATTATGTTACAGTTTGCAAATTAAATTTCATTTTCTGGCAATTGCAAATTTACAAGAGTATTTTACTCCTAGGAGTTAAATACGTTCAGTCACTTCACTCTCTGGGAACAAATATGAAGTACTTTTTTGACATAATGTCTTGAAAGCGATATAATTAAAGGTGTTTTTTTTTTTAAGTTCTAATGGAGCAATCCTTCCACCCACCTCGCACTGATTTGTTATGCATCTTGGCGCATTCTTGCCAAGTTCAGTTGTTACACCCAAACCGGGCATTATTTCGTTTACTCACAAATTGCCCAAATAAGGCCTCCCACAGCTTCCTATAAGACTTAGGGCCGCACCAAGTCTAAAATCCAGCCCCGTGGCAAGAGAGGGTTTCACAGTGAACTGGGATGGAAATAGATAGAAATAAAATGAAATCATAGTCCACTCACAAAAATGCAGAAAATCTGTCAACCTGACATAATCTTGGTCGTTTTGTTTAATTACAGATGAAAGACACTATTAAAACTAACCAAAAAAAGATTTAATGTAGGTAATCAATTCTAATTGGGTGTCGTGCGGCAAAAAAAAGATTTTTTACTGGTAAATGGTACTGATAAGGTCACCAGATGCGTTATTTGAAGACAAGTGACCATTGTATAACAAGAGAAGAGGAAGAATACCATTAAGGGAAAACTTGTTAATTAACATTATCTCAGAAAGTCGTATGGTAAAACATTACCGCTTTTCTCAAACACGTTTTGAATTCTAAAAGCATTTTATGTTGCAAATGAAAAACATTACTTTTGCTCAGAAGGAGCACAGTCAGACATATTTTATCTGTCCGATATATTTGGACCAGACAGAGATTCTTGACGCATCACCGACAACAAGGGTTGACTAGCACCATGGAACTAAATGTCTAGGAAAACAACATACCGGTTTCTATTGAAACCTTTTAATTCATTTTCCACCCAAAAAAGCATAACTTCAGCGATTACTGATTTAGAAATGAAGTTACTATTCTTCAAGGATAAGTATTCCTACATAACATAAATGTGGGGCAATGGCAGAGAATAGATGTTAATGACGAGGAGGAGAACCCGGCAGCTTATTTTTCTTCCCGGGCAGACTGCTACCCAGGCACCGCCTTTTTATGTTTCCCAAGTGTAAGAGACGGATAAAGTCAAATTGCTGACAAAAAGGACAAACGACCGCAGATAATAAACAATCAACAACAGAACCTGTGGCGACAAAAACATAATAATGTGAGGAGTCCTCAAATTTTCAGATCAGTCCTATAACGTACGCAAAACAAAATGTCTCAGGACAAAAAATATTCCCCCCCCGGAACTCCTTTAATAAATTTTAAAAGATAAACTCAACCAGTGTGTTCAATCGATTTCCAGTTCAATGTTATTGTGACGCTATAAATAGGACAAATTATAGCCTACAGTATCCTGACAGTCTTTCGTGATCCCCGTGGGAACGTTCTATGCATCTTTAGACTAGTAAAAACGTCAAGCATTTTTTCTGCCATGCGTTTAACTCATTCTTAATCCCACGCCACTTTCTTTGAGACGTAAAAACAAACGATGTTTTTACAACTTCCGCAACCTAACAGTCATATAATAGGAGCGAACCACGATTGTTTACCTGAGTTTCGCTCATGCGAGTGATCTGTTACATCCTTCATGACATCAGATTGGCGTGAAAAAGCGCGGTGGAAATGCAGTCGCTCGGGCAAAAAAAATTTCCCCGAGTGATCTTTGATGTTTGTACACACTAAGGGTCGATGATAACACACTTTGATCTCTCAATAGCGGGCTAAATCAAACGGAGAAGAAACCGTTACGACGGCCGTTCTAAGTCTCCTGTTGTCGAGTAGCAACGACCGACAGAGCGACCGTGGAAACCTTTTATCTTGGGAGAATTTAGGTTTCTGATTTTCCTGCTATGCGCAAGAAAACCCGGACTAATGTGTGAAAATTAACATTCTGTAGAGATCATAATAACATGATGATATATAAACTGGCTCACTCCCACAACCAGATATCAGTTTGTCGCTCATAATTTTTCGACGATCAGTCTAAACAACACGTAGTCCTAGAACCATTGTGATAGCTGTGTTAAATAGCCTTCGTGGGGATTTTCATTCTGATTTTCTGGTAATAGCATAAATTTGTGTGCTTTAAGCGTGCTAAAGTGTTACAAGTTTACCATTATAATTCAACTTAAAGTCTAAGCTGTTAAAGGACTAGTGGAAAATAACGCGTAGCTATACTATCTGTTTACCAGTTGTTCAGTTTTAATGATAATTTACCACCCGCTCTATCACACAAGAAGAGACGTTTTAGTTGACTTAATTAATACACTAGGCGCGACTGATAAAGTGACAGAATAGAATTCACGTATATATTTTTCATTTTGTGTAATTTTAGTAAGTGACTGTTATCTAATAATACCATACGACGACACACAGACGCCCGACAAATCTAAAATAGCTATTAATGACAGGCGACATTGGTTAAGTGCGCGTGTTTTATGCACCAGTATGGCGATAATTAAATAATAATTGACATTGTGCGCTGATCGTGATCGGAGCTGGAGGGGAAAGCTGCATACCTCAACCAAACCTGCACCCGCTAAGCGACACGCGATAGGATAAGCTAAAGAACACCATGTGCCTTTTAACTTTAATCAGGACCTGACGGAGAGGATAAGAGATCGTCTTGTCCAGCCCTACTTCCATGTACATATATGTAGCTATCCATATTAGTAGCATTTTTTTCATAAATGTTCTTCATTCTTCGCAGACCTGATCAAAGGGCGACCAGCGGTCTATTTAGTTCTTTTCTTCATTTACTGATTGGTGAATGTTTGTTCTTCTTTGGCTTAACGTACACGTCCCCAAGTTCATTTGTGAACAGGGATTTGGCCAAGAGACACCTAAACATTTTAAAACTAGTAAAGTTAACTGAACTTACCAATAACCAGAAATATTCATTATATTTTATCAGCCCACTGTGGCGTAACACAAATAACATTACCATCTGACTTTTGACAGTCGTCTGTAGACAGCGGATTTATCACACAGCAAGTTACGCGTTTCAAAAATCGGGCCTCACCCCCCAAAGCCACACAATAGGAATTACCATCACCATCATAAATACGTGTTTTAGCAACCAGATGTTTCCTTATACTGGGAGTAGTTTCTACTGTTTACTGTGAACACACGATTTCGGTTTTTCTACATTAACTATTCGAGGTGATGTTTGTCTATCCAGGAATCAACCACCAATTTAGGCGTCCCTCCTTATAAATTTTAATTATCAGAGGAGGGACAGGGGCCAAGATGGAAAATAAAAACACTGGAAATTATATATTCAGGAATTGTATGTCCAAGAGATTTTTTTTCACCAAGAGTAGGTAAGAAGAGCGAGTAAGTGGCCACGTATTGTCAAGAGAGTGTTTTTTCGTTATAACTAAAAATTGTATTTATGTGTTCTAGCTTAAATATGATTTTACTGGATAGCTTTTTAGTAGGAACTTTGTTTCTTCTTCTTTAGCTCTTACGTCTATGCTATAACATAGAGTGCTAACCTTCTGACCGTTGAGTTATTAACTTGTTGGGCTTCTTTTTTTTCTTCAATAAGGTTGTAATTGTTTGAGAAGGCCTTTCTTTGCTACCACTAAGGCTGCCTGAGATAAAATGTAATTGGGTGAATTGTCAGACCTTTTCTCTACCCACTACTTCACTCGTTAAATTTTTTTCTTAATGAATGTGGCTACGTAAAGTGTCTAGGGTTATGCTATGTAGTGTGGTGTAATAGGTTATAGATATACCCACAGATATTTAACAAGACTAATAATATTAATAAATGTTAAAATACACTGAACTAACTCACGTGTGTACATTTATTTTGTTCTGGATCAATTTTTTAGGTTGACCAGAACTTAAAAGGATTTAGAGATTATGAAAGAAATGCATGGAATATTATATCATAAATGCAATAGTGTACATATATATGTACTATACTAGTTAGTTTTATTAAAATGTTCTAGTAGTCATCTACTTGGTAGGATAGTTAATGTTTGTGCTGTTGGGGTGGCCTCATCACACCTGTCTATATTGACTACACAGTGTCCAGAAAATGGTGGGAATTTTTATGGGGGTATTAGTAACTAAACGGTGTTCGTGAATGTCCAGCAGACCAGAGGCTCACTCATCTTGTAGTTGTAGCTCTGGTGCTGAAATCTGGTGGTCCCACCTCTCCGTGCTGGCGGGCAATAATGGTGGTCTCTGTCACAAGTACTGCACAGATACACTCGAGTAAAGTCACCAACTGAATAGACACTGCTTTTTTGACAACAGAAACTCACAGCTCTGCAATCAAAGTATGGGCCATGTGTCAAAATCTATTCTCTACCCACGTCTGGACACAACACTGACACAACAACCACATCATACAGACAGGTCAGATCTCTCTGACCAAACAGCACATTTACCATGGTGGTTTTACATCAGATAGATCCTCCCAGACTATAGGTTCTGAAAAATATTTATTATTTGTCTGCCCTAAAAGAGGATAGGTAATATTGTTTCATTATTCTCAACACTTGATCTGTCTTGCATAATCCTTGCTGGAGTTTATGTACATTGTTGGTCCCTAGACCCTGACTAGGGCGGGGGGTCTAGAGCAAATCCCTACTTGTTTGTAAGGCTAGATTTCGATATGGCAGTATCAAATCACTCGAACATGAAACAATATTCAAAATATATAAGGAAATAATTTCAATCTTACCAGATTATGAATAAATAACACAGAATTGCTAGCAAAACTCAGCTGAGCTGCTGGCTATAGTATGGCGTCCCTAAATTTATTACACTTTCTTTCATATGGAAATCACCACACTTTAAAATCTGTGTCTATCACTGAACAACCATTGAAGAATGGCCCCACTTTCGCGTCTGAGCGCTAATGATATGATTGTCTGTGGCCAATCACTGCCTAGGTTTATTTTAAATTCAAATTTCCTACCATAAAGTCATTTCAGTCATGCTTCAGTCAAGTATGGACGTTTATCTGTTAGTCTGTCCGTCTCTACTTGTGTTTCTACAAAATGTACTTGATTTTTGAACCAACCTTTCTCTCCCCTCCAAAATTTTGTCGTTAAAAGTTATTTTTAGACACAGCCACCACAAATATCCCTTCTCTTCCATACTACGTAGATTTGAACACCTGCGACTCGAGGTCGTGTTTTTTTGTGCAATTAGCGACACTTTTAGATTCAATACAGTCTGTCGATGATGTGAACAACACTGTCTTTTGTCATTATCTTCAATATTATCTATCCGTCTGTAAAATTAAGAACATATTAGTTCACTGCTCAGAATAGGCCATCCGGCCAGCTAATTTTTATATTCCTAACATTAATATTAAGAAAAAAAGTACTTTTTAATTTTTGTAATATTCCTAACATCTGCGTTTAGCCGCTGAATTCAAATCAAGGGCTTGGTATCGCGCAAAAGCGTCCAATAAATGACTGTGGCGTAACATATCTATGGTCCCTTCTGTCGAGTTGCTTACTTTTTATGTCAACTTCGGAAACGTGACTTTTCTCCGTTTCCCCCCCAATTGCGTCTCCTTAGCCTTTCTAGTCTCACGCAATCTTTCCAGTCATATTTTTCCTTTTTGATCCTCCGTTCCCCTCCTGTCTAGCAAGTCAATTATTATGGAGGATGATGACCCGCGGTCTAGGCGATCATGTACTATTCGCAGCCTACGCAGTATGTTTTTATCCTTAAATGTTATCTTTGGAGATATTTTACCGTTGTATCTCTGTCCAATTCACTACACATCTCCCCACTTGAAAACATGCCTATGGCAAGTTCCAAAACCAGCGATACACATAGGTAAAATTACTCCTCACGTCTGCCACTCCTCTAATTTTGATCACAGGGGTGCCGACTGAGGAAATCTGCACCGACATTCAATTTGCCTGGGATATATTGGATACTAAACTGATAAGGTTGAAGCAACAAAGACCACCTCAGCAATCTTGCGTTTTCATGCTTAGCCTGAGACAAGAACACGAGAGGCTGATGGGCCGTCTCCACCACAAATGTCCTACCATACAGATAGATTTGAAACTTCTTTATTGCCCAGATTAACGCTAAACATTCTTTTTCGCTTGTGGAGTATCCTTGTTCCGCCTTATTCAATTTGCGGCTTGCATAAGCGACTGGTTTAAGGTCCCCATCAGGTGAAGATGATCTTTGCAACAAAGCCCCTCCGAGTCCTACATTACTTGCATCGGTTCTTAAGACAAAGTCCTGTGTCAAATCAGGCAGTTTGAGAATAGGCTTGCTAGTGAGTTTTTCCTTTAACTCTTGGAACGCTAGTTCACATTGTGCAGTCCAAATAATTTTATCTGGAAGTCCCTTGCGAGTCAGATCAGTCAGAGGAGCACATATAGCGTTAAAATTCTTGATGTATTTCTGATAAAATCCGCATAACGACACAAATGATCGCACGTCCTTTTTTGTTTGCGGCCTAGGTGCTCTCTGCAGTTTTTCCAAGTTCTTAGGATCAGGGTAATATGACCCCTGATATACAGTGTGTCCCAAGAATTCCAACTCTTTGCATCCAATACAACATTTTGTTGGCCTAGCAGTTAAGTTCGCCTCCCGAAGTCTATCAAACAACATCTCCAGAGCTTCAATGTGTTCTTCAAATGTCTCTGTGGCGACGAGAATATCATCCATGAAATTCGTGATACATGGGTTATTCAGGGGATCCAACAATTTGCGCATCATCCTTGAAAACACACTCGGAGCATTTTTCAGTCCGAATGGTAGCATATTGAATTCATAATGTCCATCCGAAGTGCTAAAAGCCAAATAAGGTCTCACTTCAGGCTTCACTGGGATCTGGTAATAGCCTTTACTAAGATCCACCTTTGAAAAGTATTTTGCCTTGTTCAGTCTGGCAAATAACTGTTTTGTGTCTGGTAAATGGATCCACTTGTCCTTCTGTGACAGCATTCAGTTTCCTGTAATCTATGCACAGTCTGTGTTCCCCAGACGGTTTTCTCAACAAAACGACACTAGAACTAAAAGATGATTCACTGTGCGAAATAATCCCCTCCTTCAACAAATACTCTATTTCTTCCTTCAATGCCTTCTCCTTCGCGAACGGAATAGAATAGGCTCTCATACAGATTGTGTTTGAGTCTACCAGTTTCATGTCATACTGTAGCAAATTTGTATGGCCTGGTTTATCTGTTAATACATCTGTATGTTCCTCCAGAACCTTTTGAACTCTCTCCCTCTGGTTTTTAGTCAGGTGCTTACTGACTTTTACCTGTGCTGCTGTTTCACAAGGATGTAATGGGTATTCATGTGAGGTGAGTGGTTCTTTTTGCATCTGGGTTGCAATAGCCAAGGTCAATAAGGGGGTGCTTTCCTGGAGTGGTCTGTCCAGATACTTCTTTAACAGGTTTACATGATAAACTTTTTCCTTCCCCTTTTTTGTCAATTTTATAGTTTGTTCTAGACACCTTCTCTAGAACCGTATATGGACCTTGCCAACCAATTTGTAATTTATTCTGGCTTCCGGGTAGTAGAAGCAGCACCTTCTCTCCGACTGCCAGTTCCCTGTCCTTTGCCTTCCTATTAAAATATGCTGCATGTTTCTTCCTGGCTTGTTTCAAATTATCATTTGCCAGTTTCCATCCAGCTTTCAAACGATTGGTCAGTTCGTTCACATATTGATAAGATGAGGTAACAGTCTCTTCCGCCTTCTCATCTGTCCAGGTCCTTAATAAAGCTTCTAATGGACCTTTTATTGGCCTCCCAAATAGCAGAGTTGCGGGAGCCATCCCGGTTGAACTATGTGGTACCTCCCGATACGCAAACAATGCGGCGGGCAGAATTGATCCCACAGATCCGGTTTTTCGTGTGCCAGCTTTCTCAGGATAGAAATGAGAGTCCCGTTGAACCTCTCTACCTGGCCGTTCCCTGGTGGATGGTACGGACTACAATGAAAGTGCCTGGCTTGAAATAGCTTAAAAACTTCTTCCGTTAGTTTCCCCTTGAACTGAGATCGATTATCCGTCAAGATTTGATGCGGGAATCCTAATCGGGTAAATATTGTAAGTAGTGCCTCTGCTACATGTTTTGAATCAATTGATGGCAGGGCTACCGCCTCTCCCCACATAGAACAAGTGTCCACCAGAGTAAGGATGTAACTGTTCCTCCTCTTGGTCCGAGTGAGAGGTCCTACAATATCCACTGCAACCCTCTCAAAAGGTGTTCCCACTATGGGCATTCCCCTAGAGTTGCAGGAGCAGTCCAGTGCTTTGGAGCTACCCTTTGACATTCTGGGCAGGATTTGACATATCTTTTTATATCCTCCGTTATCCCTGGCCAGAAGTAATGACAAGCTATACGCTGTCCTGTGGCGCTGATCCCCATGTGACCACTGAAGGGAATCGCATGCCCGAGTTCCATCACTTTATCTCTATATGAAGTGGGAAGAACCAGCTGGTTGTGACCATTTGTTCCAGTTCCGGCCTTCCTGTATAAGAAGTTTGTTCTTCATGAAAATATTCCCCCTTGCTCGGAGGTGTGTGGCATTTGGGCAATTTTTTAAAACAGGGCTTGAGTGTCCTATCCTCAGCCTGCGCCTTCCTCATCTCCTCTGGATGAGCATTTATAGGTTCACCTTCTTCCTCCTTCTTCTGTGACCTGGTCTGCACTGTCGCCATGAGCACAGGTTTCTCGGGATTCCCCAAGAAGACGTATCTACACCCCAATATCAGAGGGTAGATTGGTTCATCTATCACTGCTGCTCTGATTTCTCCTTCCACATAGCGAGTTTTCACCGTTATCCTTGCGATGGGAAGTGTCATGAGTGGTATGTCCTTAGTCGCCCCTTGTATTTCCACTGTTTCTGTGGTATACTGACTTGGGTCCACTAGGCTAGACTTCACAACTGAATCATAATCCAAACCTGTATCATAAAGGCACCTTATGGTGACCCCATTACAAATAACATCCTCACAAACTGGGGGGTGATAAGGTTCCTGTTGCTCCTTAGGATTAACCTTTAATCTTTGCGTCCCCGACTTCATTGCAGCAATGTTTGAAGGTTTCCTTCTACAAAATTCGGTGTTATGGTTATCCTTCTTGCACCATTTACACCATCTTTTTCCTTGGTTCAACGGTTTTCTTTCATTGAACTTTTGGTCATTGGACTGTGAGTTTCTGTCGCGATAGTCATTTCTTGGCCGCTCAAAGTTTGTCCTACCTTTATTTCCCTGCTCTCTATTATCAAATTTATTAAATTGCTGTGGAGCTTTAAAATTGTCTATGTGCTTCTTCTTAGCACCACTTACCTCTGCCTGGGCTGCCTGATACCTCTCAGCAACATTTAAAATTTCCCCCAACTCTCTGCACCTTGTTCCATGAGAAATTTTCTCATGTCTGGAGCCATGGACTCTCTCAATTGCTCAATCATGATCATTTCTTTAAGATCTTGGGTCTTCCCCAGAGCCTTCCATTTCTCCAAATAGGTTTCTAGTCTAGCAGAGAATTGGTGGTATGTCTCCCCAGACAACAGTTTGGCATTTCTAAATTTCTTACGATAAAATTCACCATTCTTCTCGTACCTTAATAACAAAGCCTGCTTTAACATGTCATAATTGTCTTGGTCTTCCCTGTTCATTTTGGCAAATACTTCATAAGAAGTACCTCTCAATCCCTGTGATAGCTTTAAACTGCACCTCTCTCTCTCTAACCCATATGTAGTAGCTAATAACTCAAAACGTCCTAGGTACCCCTCTATGTCATCGTCTTTTTCAACAAAATGGTCTAAATGAAACCCCATAGCTGAGTTTAAGGCTCCCAGACTGGGCGTAGCATCTGAGGCAAAAGGGCTGGCACCATTTTCAGGAGCCTGGCCTTGTAATTCCAGCTCCCTTAGTCGTAATTCGTGCTCCCTTTGCAACCTTCTATCTTCTGCCTCCCTTTCGGCAGTTAACCTTTTTTTCTTCTGCCTCCCTTTGCTGTCGTTTTTCTTCTGCCTCAATCTGCAGCCTCTTAATTTCTCTATCAGCCTCAATTTGTAACCTCTTCTCTTCAGCTACCTTTCTATCTTCCCTTTCAATATATTTATCACATTCAGCCGTTACATATTGAATTAAAATTTGACCATCCATTCCCATCTCCTTCGCGGTGAGCACAGCAGCTGATCTAAATTTTGCCAGCTCCGCCATACTTTTTAGACAATATAATAATATACAAGATAAATCTCTAACCAGTAAATACACTAAGTACTTCTTATGACTATAGTCTAACCAATTCTAACTAACCAGTTAACTAATTAATTATTACTGGCTGTGAAGATTCACCAACTTTTATCTGCAGGGACACTTTTAATGTTAAAGGAAATTTTACAATTTATTTCCCTACTTTTATTTCTCCCACCAGGAGATCCTAATATTACTGTTGGGCTAATTATCCCTGGACAAGACCCCAATTTATGTAGTGGTGTTTGATGGTATTGTATGATGGTGATGTTACTAAATGTAATTGTATGAGGCCAGCTGTGAAGGCTCCTGAGATAAAATGTAATTGTGAATTGTCAGAAGGCCTTTCTTGCTACCACTACGACCTCACACTTAATTTTTTTTTTAATGAATGTGGCTACGTAAAGTGTCTAGGGTTATGCTATGTAGTGTGGTGTAATAGGTTATAGATATACCCACAGATATTTAACAAGACTAATAATATTAATAAATGTTAAAATACACTGAACTAACTCACGTGTGTAAAATTTTTTGATAGAATTATATTACATTTATTTTGTTCTGGATCAATTTTTTTAGGTTGACCAGAACTTAAAAGGATTTAGAGATTATGAAAGAAATGCATGGAATATTATATCATAAATGCAATAGTGTACATATATATGTAATATACTAGTTAGTTTTATTAAAATGTTCTAGTAGTCATCTACTTGGGAGGATAATTATGTTTGTGCTGTTGGGGTGGCCTCATCACACCTGTCTATATTGACTACACAGTGTCCAGAAAATGGTGGGAATTTTTATGGGGGTATTAGTAACTACACAGCGTTGGTGAATGTCCAGCAGACCAGAGGCTCACTCATCTGGTAGTTGTAGCTCTGGTGCTGAAATCAGGTGGTCCCACCTCTCCGTGCTGGCGGGCAATAATGGTGGTCTCTGTCACAAGTACTGCACAGATACACTCGAGTAAAGTCACCAACTGAATAGACACTGCTTGGTTGACAACAGAAACTCACAGCTCTGCAATCAAAGTATGGGCCATGTGTCAAAATCTATTCTCTACCCACGTCTGGACACAACACTGACACAACAACCACATCATACAGACAGGTCAGATCTCTCTGACCAAACAGCACATTTACCATGGTGGTTTTACATCAGATAGATCCTCCCAGACTATAGGTTCTGAAAAATATTTATTAGTTGTCTGCCCTAAAAGAGGATAGGTAATATGTTTCATTATTCTCAACACTTGATCTGTCTTGCATAATCCTTGCTGGAGTTTATGTACATTGTTGGTCCCTAGACCCTGACTAGGGCGGGGGGTCTAGAGCAAATCCCTACTTGTTTGTAAGGCTAGATTTCGATATGGCAGTATCAAATCACTCGAACATGAAACAATATTCAAAATATATAAGGAAATACAGTAGAACTCCATTTATCCGAACCCCATGGGACCGAGCATCGTTCGGATAATCAAATGTTCGGATAATTGGATTACATAACGTATCGAGTACATGTACGCATACATGTATTTCTAAAAATAATTAACCATCACAAGGAAAATACACTATAAAACATATTTACTTGTACTGTAATAATAATACCCACACTGTATTAGATCACTGTATCACCAAAATCTTTTATTACAATGCAGTGCATGTACTACTTGTATTAATTATTTTTTTTTAAGAAAGATAAATGTTTTCAAAATAACATTACAAACGATTCAAAACCAGGCGCAACTTACGTATACATGTACTTGCACAGATGTAGCCCACTATTTAAAATAATGAGGAATCCTCTTTTTGCACCAAACTGGATAGTCTTCTTTTGGTGCTAAGTCCCGCATTCGTTCTTCAACAGCAGAAGCTGTGTAGGACAGCTGTCATCTTCTTGCTCGTACCAAGCCATCGCTGTTTCTAGTGCTATAAAGGCCTCTTCAGGACTTGGTCGACGTTTTGGGTTTTCTTCATAATCTACAAGTACATCATGTACTTCTGAGGAGTCTTTATCATCGGTCACTACATGCATTCTTTTTTGCTTCTTTAGCACAAAAACAAACATTTTCTTCGCCATTCAAAAACTGAAAACCAGAATCATTATCATCTTCTAGCCACATGTGTGCATCATCTTTGTCACAGTCCGAAAATCCGGGCATTGCTTGAAACAGTTCCACAACTTCATTTATACAATCATCATTTGTGTCCACTGCAGTAGTTTCATTTCCTCCGTGTTCCCAAGCAGTCTATTCCAGGCCTTGTTGAGATTATCCTGTGACAGGGTGGTCCAAGCATCAGCTAACATATAGCAGCAGTCTTTGAGATTAAGCTTTTTGGAAAACGCTACCACACTTTCTTCATCTTCAGCCAACAATAAACGACGCAGGACTTCCTTCTTGTACATCTTTTTACGCTTTGCTATAACACCCTGATCCATTGGTTGAATCAGTGCTGTTACATTGAGAGGCAGAAAAATTACTTTAAAATTTGCATCAACTGCATTCAATGTATCCGTCTCTGGATGAGATGGTGCATTGTCCATAGAAGAAATTCGTTTCCAGTTTTATTTTGCTGCTTGTTCTCTCAACCTCTTCACATTTGGGATGAACTGATTTGTATACCAATTAAGAAATATTTCACTATTCATCCAAGCACTCTTTTGTGCTTTGTAGCACAATGGGAGACATGGCACATTCTTTAAACAACGTGGTTTTTTGGCAGTACCGATCATTAGCACCGGTGAACGATGACTTCCACGGGCATTCGCGGCTACCAAAATTGTTACTCTCTCTTTGCACTTTTTAAACCCAGGGGCAGCTGCTTCGCGCTGAGATGCAAGTGATTTTTGAGGCAATGCTTTCCAGTATAAGCCAGTCTCATCGGCATTATACACATCATCGAGTGAATAACCTTCTTCTTCCAAAAAAGCCAAGAATGTTTCTTTAAAATTTTCAGCGGCAGTTGCATCGCTAGATAAAGATGCCCCTTGAATCTCCAATTCTCGTATGCCATGACGAGATTTAAAGTTTCTTAACCATCCCTGGCTAGCCTTAAAGTCAGGAGGGCCGTCAAGTTGATTGTTGAACTGAAGTGCCTTTTCACACAATAGAGAGCCAGAGACAGGTTCCCCTTTGCTTCTTCTTTGCACAAACCATATATACAAAGCCTCTTCCAATTTCAAATCTTTCGCATTTCTCATGGTTTTACGTTTCTTCTACCCATTTTCACTATCCAATTTCGATGCAAAACTCATAATTTTATCCTTGTTACTTTTGATGTCAGAGACGGTAGCTTTCCCAACATTGAAAATCCTCGCAAGTGAAGACACAGTTTTACCTTTTCCTAGTCTCTTGATAATTTCTGTTTTCGTTTCAATTGACAAAACATTGCGGTTCCTTTTATATGCTTTAGGCCGATTGGAAGATGCTATATCGCACAGAGAAATACTTGTACACCAAAATTATTCTGCTGTAGTTGCAGACACAATTATTTTAAGTTGAACTGTCTGTTTAGCCAGTGTTCTGCCTAGAACGCACACGTACACTGGATTGGTAAACCAGATATTAACTGACTTCTTCTACGTAAGCGACCGACCATTTAGCCACATCATAAATTCCTCTACAAGCAATTGTGGTTTTGCACACATTTGAAGCTTGCCACATTTCAAGAAGATTCTTTTGAAATGTAGTCTAACTAGCGGGCATGACTGGTGGTTTTCCCTGTTTTTTTTTTTTTTTTTTTTTTGGAAAAAGTGTTCGGATAATTGGATGTTCGGATAATTGGGGTTCGGATAAATGGAGTTCTACTGTAATTTCAATCTTACCAGATTATGAATAAATAACACAGAATAGTGCCTAGCAAAAACACTCAGCTGAGGTGTGTGCTGGCTGTCCCTGGTATGGCGACCCTTAAATTTATTACGGTACTTTTCTTCGTATGGAAATCACCACACTTTAAAATCTGTGTCTATCACTGAACAACTATTGAAGAATGGCCCCACTTTCGCGTCTGAGCGCTAATGATATGATTGTCTGTGGCCAATCACTGCCTAGGTTGTTTTTGAATTTCAAATTCCGACACTAAAGTCATTTCAGTCATGCTTCAGTCAAGTATGGATTTTTATCTGTTAGTCCGTCCGTCTCTACTTGTGTTTCTACAAAATGTACTTGATTTTTGAACCAACCTTTCTCTCCCCTCCAAAATTTTGTCGTTAAAAGTTATTTTTTAGACACATGCCACCACAAATATCCCTTCTCCTTCCATACTACTAGATTTGAACACCTGCGTTTTCTCGAACAGAGTCGTGTTTTTTTGTGCAGCAATTAGCGACACTTTTAGATTCAATACAGTCTGTCGATGATGTGAACAACACTGTCTTTTGTCATTATCTTCAATATTATCTAACCGTCTGTAAAATTAAGAACATATTAGTTCACTGCTCAGAATGGGACATCCGGCCAGCTAATTTTTATATTCCTAACATTAATATTAAGAAAAAAGTACTTTTTTAATTTTTGTAATATTCCTAACATCTGCGTTTAGCCGCTGAATTCAAATCAAGGGCTTGGTATCGCGCAAAAGCGTCCAATAAATGACTGTGGCGTAACATATCTATGGTCCCTTCTGTCGAGTTGCTTACTTTTTATGTCAACTTGGGAAACGTGACTTTTCTCCGTTCCCACCGCCCCGCCCCCCCCACCCACCCCCCCCCCCCCCCCCCCCCCCCCCCCCCCCCCCCCCCCCCCAATTGCGTCTCCTTAGCCTTTCTAGTCTCACGCAATCTTTCCAGTCATATTTTTCCTTTTTGATCCTCCGTTCCCCTCCTGTCTAGCAAGTCAATTATTATGGAGGATGATGACCCGCGGTCTAGGCGATCATGTACTATTCGCAGCCTACGCATTATGTTTTTATCCTTAAATGTTATCTTTGGAGATATTTTACCGTTGTATCTCAGTCAATTTCACTACACATCTCCCCACTTGAAAACATGCCTATGGCAAGTTCCAAAACCAGCGATACACATAGGTAAAATTACTCCTCACGTCTGCCACTACTCTAATTTTGATCACAGGGGGTGCCGACTGAGGAAATCTGCACCGACATTCAATTTGCCTGGGATATATTGGATACTAAACTGATAAGGTTGAAGCAACAAAGACCACCTCAGCAATCTTGCGTTTTCATGCTTAGCCTGAGACAAGAACACGAGAGGCTGATGGTCCGTCTCCACCACAAATGTCCTACCATACAGATAGATTTGAAACTTCTTTATTGCCCAGATTAATGCTAAACATTCCTTTTCGCTTGTGGAGTATCCTTGTTCCGCCTTATTCAATTTGCGGCTTGCATAAGCGACTGGTTTAAGTTCCCCATCAGGTGAAGATGATCTTTGCAACAAAGCCCCTCCGAGTCCCACATTACTTGCATCGGTTCTTAAGACAAAGTCCTGTGTCAAATCAGGCAGTTTGAGAATAGGCTTGCTAGTGAGTTTTTCCTTTAACTCTTGGAACGCTAGTTCACATTGTGCAGTCCAAATAATTTTATCTGGAAGTCCCTTGCGAGTCAGATCAGTCAGAGGAGCACAAATAGCGTTAAAATTCTTGATGTATTTCTGATAAAATCCGCATAACGACACAACTGATCGCACGTCCTTTTTTGTCTGCGGCCTAGGTGCTCTCTGCAGTTTTTCCAAGTTCTTAGGATCAGGGGTCATATTACCCTGATATACAGTGTGTCCCAAGAATTCCAACTCTTTGCATCCAATACAACATTTTGTTGGCCTAGCAGTTAAGTTCGCCTCCCGAAGTCTATCAAACAACATCTCCAGAGCTTCAATGTGTTCTTCAAATGTCTCTGTGGCGACGAGAATATCATCCATGAAATTTGTGATACATGGGTTCTTCAGGGGATCCAACAATTTGCGCATCATCCTTGAAAATACACTCGGAGCATTTTTCAGTCCGAATGGTAGCATATTGAATTCATAATGTCCATCCGAAGTGCTAAAAGCCAAATAAGGTCTCACTTCAGGCTTCACTGGGATCTGGTAATAGCCTTTACTAAGATCCACTTTTGAAAAATATTTTGCCTTGTTCAGTCTGGCAAATAACTGTTTTGTGTCTGGTAATGGATCCACTTGTCCTTCTGTGACAGCATTCAGTTTCCTGTAATCTATGCACAGTCTGTGTTCCCCAGACGGTTTTCTCAACAAAACGACACTAGAACTAAAAGATGATTCACTGTGCGAAATAATCCCCTCCTTCAACAAATACTCTATTTCTTCCTTCAATGCCTTCTCCTTCGCGAACGGAATAGAATAGGCTCTCATACAGAATGGGTTTGAGTCTACCAGTTTCATGTCATACTGTAGCAAATTTGTATGGCCTGGTTTATCTGTTAATACATCTGTATGTTCCTCCAGAACCTGTTGAACTCTCTCCCTCTGGTTTTTAGTCAGGTGCTTACTGACTTTTACCTGTGCTGCTGTTTCACAAGGATGTAATGGGTATTCATGTGAGGTGAGTGGTTCTTTTTGCATCTGGGTTGCAATAGCTAAGGTCAATAAGGGGGTGCTTTCCTGGAGTGGTCTGTCCAGATACTTCTTTAACAGGTTTACATGATAAACTTTTTCCTTCCCCTTTTTTTGTCAATTTTATAGTTTGTTCTAGACACCTTCTCTAGAACCGTATATGGACCTTGCCAACCAATTTGTAATTTATTCTGGCTTCCGGGTAGTAGAAGCAGCACCTTCTCTCCAACTGCCAGTTCCCTGTCCTTTGCCTTCCTATTAAAATATGCTGCATGTTTCTTCCTGGCTTGTTTCAAATTATCATTTGCCAGTTTCCATCCAGCTTTCAAACGATTGGTCAGTTCGTTCACATATTGATAAGATGAGGTAACAGTCTCTTCCGCCTTCTCATCTGTCCAGGTCCTTAATAAAGCCTCTAATGGACCTTTTATTGGCCTCCCAAATAGCAGAGTTGCGGGAGCCATCCCGGTTGAACTATGTGGTACCTCCCGATACGCAAACAATGCGGCGGGCAGGAATTGATCCCACAGATCCGGTTTTTCGTGTGCCAGCTTTCTCAGGATAGAAATGAGAGTCCCGTTGAACCTCTCTACCTGGCCGTTCCCTTGTGGATGGTACGGACTACAATGAAAGTGCCTGGCTTGAAATAGCTTAAAAACTTCTTCCGTTAGTTTCCCCTTGAACTGAGAACCATTATCCGTCAAGATTTGATGCGGGAATCCGAATCGGGTAAATATTGTAAGTAGTGCCTCTGCTACATGTTTTGAATCAATTGATGGCAGGGCTACCGCCTCTCCCCACATAGAACAAGTGTCCACCAGAGTAAGGATGTAACTGTTCCTCCTCTTGGTCCGAGTGAGAGGTCCTACAATATCCACTGCAACCCTCTCAAAAGGTGTTCCCACTATGGGCATTTCCCCTAGAGTTGCAGGAGCAGTCCAGTGCTTTGGAGCTACCCTTTGACATTCTGGGCAGGTTTTGACATATCTTTTTATATCCTCCGTTATCCCTGGCCAGAAGTAATGACAAGCTATACGCTGTCCTGTGGCGCTGATCCCCATGTGACCACTGAAGGGAATCGCATGCCCGAGTTCCATCACTTTATCTCTATATGAAGTGGGAAGAACCAGCTGGTTGTGACCATTTGTTCCAGTTCCGGCCTTCCTGTATAAGAGTTTGTTCTTCATGAA
This sequence comes from Oreohelix idahoensis, assembly GCA_024509875.1. Taxonomy (NCBI): domain Eukaryota; kingdom Metazoa; phylum Mollusca; class Gastropoda; order Stylommatophora; family Oreohelicidae; genus Oreohelix; species Oreohelix idahoensis. The sequence goes on along the minus strand of JAMPIV010008098.1, from coordinate 145,652 downwards.
ATATTCCCCCTTGCTCGGAGGTGTGTGGCATTTGGGCAATTTTTTAAAACATGGCTTGAGTGTCCAAATCCTCAGGCCCTGCGCCCCTTCCTCCTCACCTCTGGATGAGCATTTATAGGTTCACCTTCTTCCTCCTTCTTCTGTGACCTGGTCTGCACTGTCGCCATGATCACAGGTTTCTCGGTATTTTCCCCAAGAAAGACGTAATCGACACACCAAAATTATCAGAGGAGGTTCAGACTTGGTTCAATCTATCAATACACTCCTGACTGCTACTGATTGCTTCCTTCCACATCAAGCGAGTCTCTTTCACCGTTATCCTTGCGATGGGAAGTGTCATGAGTGGTATGTCCTTAGTCGCCCCTTGTATTTCCACTGTTTCTGTGGTATACTGACTTGGGTCCACTAGGCTAGACTTCACAACTGAATCATAATCCCAACCTGTATCATAAAGGCACCTTATGGTGACCCCATTACAAATAACATCCTCACAAACTGGGGGGTGATAAGGTTCCTGCTGTCCCTTAGGAATTATCGTTTAATCATTTTTGCGTCCCCGACTTCATTGCAGCAATTTTTTAAGGTTTCCTTCTACAAAATTCGGTGTTATGGTTATCCTTCTTGCACCATTTACACCATCTTTTTCCTTGGTTCAACGGTTTTCTTTCATTGAACTTTTGGTCATTGAACTGTGAGTTTCTGTCACGATAGTCATTTCTTGGCCGCTCAAAGTTTGTCCTACCTTTATTTCCCTGCTCTCTATTATCAAATTTGTTAAATTGCTGTGGAGCTTTAAAATTGTCTATGTGCTTCTTCTTAGCACCACTATATCCTCTGCCTTGGGCTGCCTGATTACCTCTCTAGCAGACATTTACAAATTTTCCCCCCAACCTTCACCTGCCATCCTTGTTCCATGAGAAATTTTCTCATGTCTGGAGCCATGGACTCTCTCAATTGCTCAATCATGATCATTTCTTTAAGATCTTGGGTCTTCCCCAGAGCCGTCCATTTCTAGTCTAGCAGAGAATTGGTGTGGTATTGTCTTCGCCTCAGACTACAGTCTTTATTGGACATTTTCCTACAATTTCTTACGAGATACAAATTCACCATTTCTTCTCGTAACCTTAATAACAAAAGGCCCCTGTTCTTTAACATGTCAAAAACAGGCTTGGTCCTTCCCCTTAATTTCATTTTGTGCAAATACTTTCATATCAAGAAGTACCTCTCATTCGCCTGTGACACTGCGTTAAAACTGCACCTCTCTCTCGTCAAACCCATATGTAGTAGCTACTTAACTCGACAAAAACGGGTCCCAGGTACCTCTTCGATGTCATTCCCGGGTTTTTTCTTTCTCAACAAATTCTGGTCTCACAAATGAAACCCCAATAGCTGAGTTTGAGGGCTCCCAGATGGCTGGGCGTAGCAGCTGAGTTCAAAAGGGCTGGCCAACCAGTATTTCATGAAGCCCAGGCCCTTGTCTAATCTCCAGCCTCCCCTTAGAAGTCGTAGCATTCGTGACGCCCTGTTGCGATACCGTTCTATCTCTCTGCCTCCCTTTCGGGCAGTTTTAACCTTTTTGCTTTTGCCATCCCTTTGCCTGGTCGTTTTTTTTCTTCTGCACCTCAATCTCTGGCAGCTCTCTTAATTTTCTCTATCAGCCCTCATTTTGGTTAACCTCGTCACTTCAGCTACCTTTTCGATCTGTCCCTTTTCAATATATCTATCACGCGTTCAGATCTTTACGTATTGAATTTTACATACAAATTTAGACCATCCATTTCCCATCCTCCGTTCGCGGTGAGCCCAGCAGCTGAATCTAAATTTTGCCCAGCTCCTCCCGCCCTACGCTTTTTAGACCAATATAAATAATATACAAGACAAATCTCTAAACCAGTAAAGACACTAAGGTAACATCTTATGACGATACGTCCTAACCAAAGCAAAACTAAACCAGTTTAATCTAATTAAGTTATTACTGGCTGTCTGAAGATTCTTCACCACTTTTTATTCTGCAGGGACACTTTTAATTTTAAAGGAAATTTTACACAGTTTATTTCCCGTACTGTTTATTGTCTCCCACCGAGGAGATTCCTTATCTCTTAACTTGTTGGGCTAATTATTCCCCTGGACAAGACCCCTATTTTATGTAGTGGTGTCTTGATGGAAATTGTAATGTTGGTGTTGTTACTCCACTGGTAAATTTATGAGGGCCATGCTGTGAAGGCTTCCTGAGAGAAAAATGTAATTGTGATGGCAACTTGTCCAGAAAGGCCGTTTCTTGCATGTTACCTTCACTAGAAACTACGACGGACCCTCACCACTTATTTTATTTTTTCTAATGGAATCGTGGCTACGTAAAGTGTCTAGGGTTATGATATGTAGTGTGGTGTAATAGGTTTTAGATATACCCACAGATATTTAACATCTGAACTATTATTATTAATAAATTTTAAAAATACACTGAACTATCATCACTTGTGTAAAAATTTATTTGAATGGTGATTATATTACATTTTAATTTTGTTCCTGGATTCAATTTTTAGGGTTGACCAGAACTTAACCAAAGGAATTAGAAGATTATGATAGAAACTGCAATCTGAATATTATATATCATAAATGCCAATAGTGAATCATAATATATGTAATAATACTAATTTAGTTTTAAATTGAAAATTGTTTCTCAGTAGAGTCATCTAAATTGTGATAGATCCTCCCAGACTATAGGTTCTGAAAAATATTTATTAGTTGTCTGCCCTAAAAGAGGATAGGTAATATGTTTCATTATTCTCAACACTTGATCTGTCTTGCATAATCCTTGCTGGAGTTTATGTACATTGTTGGTCCCTAGACCCTGACTAGGGCGGGGGGTCTAGAGCAAATCCCTACTTGTTTGTAAGGCTAGATTTCGATATGGCAGTATCAAATCACTCGAACATGAAACAATATTCAAAATATATAAGGAAATAATTTCAATCTTACCAGATTATGAATAAATAACACAGAATTGCTAGCAAAACTCAGCTGAGCTGCTGGCTATAGTATGGCGTCCCTAAATTTATTACACTTTCTTTCATATGGAAATCACCACACTTTAAAATCTGTGTCTATCACTGAACAACTATTGAAGAATGGCCCCACTTTCGCGTCTGAGCGCTAATGATATGATTGTCTGTGGCCAATCACTGCCTAGGTTTATTTTAAATTTCAAATTTCCTACACTAAAGTCATTTCAGTCATGCTTCAGTCAAGTATGGATGTTTATCTGTTAGTCTGTCCGTCTCTACTTGTGTTTCTACAAAATGTACTTGATTTTTGAACCAACCTTTCTCTCCCCTCCAAAATTTTGTCGTTAAAAGTTATTTTTTAGACACAGCCACCACAAATATCCCTTCTCTTCCATACTACGTAGATTTGAACACCTGCGACTCGAGGTCGTGTTTTTTTGTGCAATTAGCGACACTTTTAGATTCAATACAGTCTGTCGATGATGTGAACAACACTGTCTTTTGTCATTATCTTCAATATTATCTATCCGTCTGTAAAATTAAGAACATATTAGTTCACTGCTCAGAATAGGCCATCCGGCCAGCTAATTTTTTATATTCCTAACATTAATATTAAGAAAAAAGTACTTTTTAATTTTTGTAATATTCCTAACATCTGCGTTTAGCCGCTGAATTCAAATCAAGGGCTTGGTATCGCGCAAAAGCGTCCAATAAATGACTGTGGCGTAACATATCTATGGTCCCTTCTGTCGAGTTGCTTACTTTTTATGTCAACTTGGGAAACGTGACTTTTCTCCGTTTCCCCCCCAATTGCGTCTCCTTAGCCTTTCTAGTCTCACGCAATCTTTCCAGTCATATTTTTTCCTTTTTGATCCGCCGTTCCCCTCCTGTCTAGCAAGTCAATTATTATGGAGGATGATGACCCGCGGTCTAGGCGATCATGTACTATTCGCAGCCTACGCATTATGTTTTTATCCTTAAATGTTATCTTTGGAGATATTTTACCGTTGTATCTCTGTCCAATTCACTACACATCTCCCCACTTGAAAACATGCCTATGGCAAGTTCCAACACCAGCGATACACATAGGTAAAATTGCTCCTCACGTCTGCCACTACTCTAATTTTGATCACAGGGGTGCCGACTGAGGAAATCTGCACCGACATTCAATTTGCCTGGGATATATTGGATACTAAACTGATAAGGTTGTAGCAACAAAGACCACCTCAGCAATCTTGCGTTTTCATGCTTAGCCTGAGACAAGAACACGAGAGGCTGATGGTCCGTCTCCACCACAAATGTCCTACCATACAGATAGATTTGAAACTTCTTTATTGCCCAGATTAATGCTAAACATTCCTTTTCGCTTGTGGAGTATCCTTGTTCCGCCTTATTCAATTTGCGGCTTGCATAAGCGACTGGTTTAAGTTCCCCATCAGGTGAAGATGATCTTTGCAACAAAGCCCCTCCGAGTCCCACATTACTTGCATCGGTTCTTAAGACAAAGTCCTGTGTCAAATCAGGCAGTTTGAGAATAGGCTTGCTAGTGAGTTTTTCCTTTAACTCTTGGAACGCTAGTTCACATTGTGCAGTCCAAATAATTTTATCTGGAAGTCCCTTGCGAGTCAGATCAGTCAGAGGAGCACATATAGCGTTAAAATTTTTTGATGTATTTCTGATAAAATCCGCATAACGACACAAATGATCGCACGTCTTTTTTTGTTTGCGGCCTAGGTGCTCTCTGCAGTTTTTCCAAGTTCTTAGGATCAGGGGTCATATTACCCTGATATACAGTGTGTCCCAAGAATTCCAACTCTTTGCATCCAATACAACATTTTGTTGGCCTAGCAGTTAAAGTCGCCTCCCGAAGTCTATCAAACAACATCTCCAGAGCTTCAATGTGTTCTTCAAATGTCTCTGTGGCGACGAGAATATCATCCATGAAATTCGTGATACATGGGTTATTCAGGGGATCCAACAATTTGCGCATCATCCTTGAAAACACACTCGGAGCATTTTTCAGTCCGAATGGTAGCATATTGAATTCATAATGTCCATCCGAAGTGCTAAAAGCCAAATAAGGTCTCACTTCAGGCTTCACTGGGATCTGGTAATAGCCTTTACTAAGATCCACTTTTGAAAAATATTTTGCCTTGTTCAGTCTGGCAAATAACTGTTTTGTGTCTGGTAATGGATCCACTTGTCCTTCTGTGACAGCATTCAGTTTCCTGTAATCTATGCACAGTCTGTGTTCCCCAGACGGTTTTCTCAACAAAACGACACTAGAACTAAAAGATGATTCACTGTGCGAAATAATCCCCCCCTTCAACAAATACTCTATTTCTTCCTTCAATGCCTTCTCCTTCGCGAACGGAATAGAATAGGCTCTCATACAGATTGGGTTTGAGTCTACCAGTTTCATGTCATACTGTAGCAAATTTGTATGGCCTGGTTTATCTGTTAATACATCTGTATGTTCCTCCAGAACCTTTTGAACTCTCTCCCTCTGGTTTTTAGTCAGGTGCTTACTGACTTTTACCTGTGCTGCTGTTTCACAAGGATGTAATGGGTATTCATGTGAGGTGAGTGGTTCTTTTTGCATCTGGGTTGCAATAGCTAAGGTCAATAAGGGGTGCTTTCCTGGAGTGGTCTGTCCAGATACTTCTTTAACAGGTTTACATGATAAACTTTTTCCTTCCCCTTTTTGTCAATTTTATAGTTTGTTCTAGACACCTTCTCTAGAACCGTATATGGACCTTGCCAACCAATTTGTAATTTATTCTGGCTTCCGGGTAGTAGAAGCAGCACCTTCTCTCCAACTGCCAGTTCCCTGTCCTTTGCCTTCCTATTAAAATATGCTGCATGTTTCTTCCTGGCTTGTTTCAAATTATCATTTGCCAGTTTCCATCCAGCTTTCAAACGATTGGTCAGTTCGTTCACATATTGATAAGATGAGGTAACAGTCTCTTCCGCCTTCTCATCTGTCCAGGTCCTTAATAAAGCCTCTAATGGACCTTTTATTGGCCTCCCAAATAGCAGAGTTGCGGGAGCCATCCCGGTTGAACTATGTGGTACCTCCCGATACGCAAACAATGCGGCGGGCAGGAATTGATCCCACAGATCCGGTTTTTCGTGTGCCAGCTTTCTCAGGATAGAAATGAGAGTCCCGTTGAACCTCTCTACCTGGCCGTTCCCTTGTGGATGGTACGGACTACAATGAAAGTGCCTGGCTTGAAATAGCTTAAAAACTTCTTCCGTTAGTTTCCCCTTGAACTGAGAACCATTATCCGTCAAGATTTGATGCGGGAATCCTAATCGGGTAAATATTGTAAGTAGTGCCTCTGCTACATGTTTTGAATCAATTGATGGCAGGGCTACCGCCTCTCCCCACATAGAACAAGTGTCCACCAGAGTAAGGATGTAACTGTTCCTCCTCTTGGTCCGAGTGAGAGGTCCTACAATATCCACTGCAACCCTCTCAAAAGGTGTTCCCACTATGGGCATTTCCCCTAGAGTTGCAGGAGCAGTCCAGTGCTTTGGAGCTACCCTTTGACATTCTGGGCAGGATTTGACATATCTTTTTATATCCTCCGTTATCCCTGGCCAGAAGTAATGACAAGCTATACGCTGTCCTGTGGCGCTGATCCCCATGTGACCACTGAAGGGAATCGCATGCCCGAGTTCCATCACTTTATCTCTATATGAAGTGGGAAGAACCAGCTGGTTGTGACCATTTGTTCCAGTTCCGGCCTTCCTGTATAAGAGTTTGTTCTTCATGAAATATTCCCCCTTGCTCGGAGGTGTGTGGCATTTGGGCAATTTTTTAAAACAGGGCTTGAGTGTCCTATCCTCAGCCTGCGCCTTCCTCATCTCCTCTGGATGAGCATTTATAGGTTCACCTTCTTCCTCCTTCTTCTGTGACCTGGTCTGCACTGTCGCCATGATCACAGGTTTCTCGGGATTCCCCAAGAAGACGTATCTACACCCCAATATCAGAGGGTAGATTGGTTCATCTATCACTGCTGCTCTGATTTCTCCTTCCACATAGCGAGTTTTCACCGTTATCCTTGCGATGGGAAGTGTCATGAGTGGTATGTCCTTAGTCGCCCCTTGTATTTCCACTGTGTCTGTGGTATACTGACTTGGGTCCACTAGGCTAGACTTCACAACTGAATCATAATCCAAACCTGTATCATAAAGGCACCTTATGGTGACCCCATTACAAATAACATCCTCACAAACTGGGGGGTGATAAGGTTCCTGTTGCTCCTTAGGATTAACCTTTAATCTTTGCGTCCCCGACTTCATTGCAGCAATGTTTGAAGGTTTCCTTCTACAAAATTCGGTGTTATGGTTATCCTTCTTGCACCATTTACACCATCTTTTTCCTTGATTCAACGGTTTTCTTTCATTGAACTTTTGGTCATTGAACTGTGAGTTTCTGTCGCGATAGTCATTTCTTGGCCGCTCAAAGTTTGTCCTACCTTTATTTCCCTGCTCTCTATTATCACATTTATTAAATTGCTGTGGAGCTTTAAAATTGTCTATGTGCTTCTTCTTAGCACCACTTACCTCTGCCTGGGCTGCCTGATACCTCTCAGCAACATTTAAAATTTCCCCCAACTTCTCTGCACCTTGTTCCATGAGAAATTTTCTCATGTCTGGAGCCATGGACTCTCTCAATTGCTCAATCATGATCATTTCTTTAAGATCTTGGGTCTTCCCCAGAGCCGTCCATTTCTCCAAATAGGTTTCTAGTCTAGCAGAGAATTGGTGGTATGTCTCCCCAGACAACAGTTTGGCATTTCTAAATTTCTTACGATAAAATTCACCATTCTTCTCGTACCTTAATAACAAAGCCTGCTTTAACATGTCATAATTGTCTTGGTCTTCCCTGTTCATTTTGGCAAATACTTCATAAGAAGTACCTCTCAATCCCTGTGATAGCTTTAAACTGCACCTCTCTCTCTCTAACCCATATGTAGTAGCTAATAACTCAAAACGTCCCAGGTACCCTTCTATGTCATCGTCTTTCTCAACAAAATGGTCTAAATGAAACCCCATAGCTGAGTTTGAGGCTCCCAGACTGGGCGTAGCATCTGAGGCAAAAGGGCTGGCACCATTTTCATGAGCCGGGCCTTGTAATTCCAGCTCCCTTAGTCGTAATTCGTGCTCCCTTTGCAACCTTCTATCTTCTGCCTCCCTTTCGGCAGTTAACCTTTTTTCTTCTGCCTCCCTTTGCTGTCGTTTTTCTTCTGCCTCAATCTGCAGCCTCTTAATTTCTCTATCAGCCTCAATTTGTAACCTCTTCTCTTCAGCTACCTTTCTATCTTCCCTTTCAATATATTTATCACATTCAGTCGTTACGTATTGAATTAAAATTTGACCATCCATTCCCATCTCCTTCGCGGTGAGCACAGCAGCTGATCTAAATTTTGCCAGCTCCGCCATACTTTTTAGACAATATAATAATATACAAGATAAATCTCTAACCAGTAAATACACTAAGTACTTCTTATGACTATAGTCTAACCAATTCTAACTAACCAGTTAACTAATTAATTATTACTGGCTGTGAAGATTCACCAACTTTTATCTGCAGGGACACTTTTAATTTTAAAGGAAATTTTACAATTTATTTCCCTACTTTTATTTCTCCCACCAGGAGATCCTAATATTACTGTTGGGCTAATTATCCCTGGACAAGACCCCAATTTATGTAGTGGTGTTTGATGGTATTGTATGATGGTGATGTTACTAAATGTAATTGTATGAGGCCAGCTGTGAAGGCTCCTGAGATAAAATGTAATTGTGAATTGTCAGAAGGCCTTTCTTGCTACCACTACGACCTCACACTTAATTTTTTTTTTAATGAATGTGGCTACGTAAAGTGTCTAGGGTTATGCTATGTAGTGTGGTGTAATAGGTTATAGATATACCCACAGATATTTAACAAGACTAATAATATTAATAAATGTTAAAATACACTGAACTAACTCACGTGTGTAAAATTTTTTGATAGAATTATATTACATTTATTTTGTTCTGGATCAATTTTTTAGGTTGACCAGAACTTAAAAGGATTTAGAGATTATGAAAGAAATGCATGGAATATTATATCATAAATGCAATAGTGTACATATATATGTAATATACTAGTTAGTTTTATTAAAATGTTCTAGTAGTCATCTACTTGGGAGGATAATTAATGTTTGTGCTGTTGGGGTGGCCTCATCACACCTGTCTATATTGACTACACAGTGTCCAGAAAATGGTGGGAATTTTTATGGGGGTATTAGTAACTACACAGCGTTGGTGAATGTCCAGCAGACCAGAGGCTCACTCATCTGGTAGTTGTAGCTCTGGTGCTGAAATCAGGTGGTCCCACCTCTCCGTGCTGGCGGGCAATAATGGTGGTCTCTGTCACAAGTACTGCACAGATACACTCGAGTAAGTCACCAACTGAATAGACACTGCTTGGTTGACAACAGAAACTCACAGCTCTGCAATCAAAGTATGGGCCATGTGTCAAAATCTATTCTCTACCCACGTCTGGACACAACACTGACACAACAACCACATCATACAGACAGGTCAGATCTCTCTGACCAAACAGCACATTTACCATGGTGGTTTTACATCAGATAGATCCTCCCAGACTATAGGTTCTGAAAAATATTTATTAGTTGTCTGCCCTAAAAGAGGATAGGTAATATGTTTCATTATTCTCAACACTTGATCTGTCTTGCATAATCCTTGCTGGAGTTTATGTACATTGTTGGTCCCTAGACCCTGACTAGGGCGGGGGGTCTAGAGCAAATCCCTACTTGTTTGTAAGGCTAGATTTCGATATGGCAGTATCAAATCACTCGAACATGAAACAATATTCAAAATATATAAGGAAATAATTTCAATCTTACCAGATTATGAATAAATAACACAGAATTGCTAGCAAAACTCAGCTGAGCTGCTGGCTATAGTATGGCGTCCCTAAATTTATTACACTTTCTTTCATATGGAAATCACCACACTTTAAAATCTGTGTCTATCACTGAACAACTATTGAAGAATGGCCCCACTTTCGCGTCTGAGCGCTAATGATATGATTGTCTGTGGCCAATCACTGCCTAGGTTTATTTTAAATTTCAAATTTCCTACCATAAAGTCATTTCAGTCATGCTTCAGTCAAGTATGGATGGTTAATTGTTAGTCTGTCCGTCTCTACTTGTGTTTCTACAAAATGTACTTGATTTTTGAACCAACCTTTCTCTCCCCTCCAAAATTTTGTCGTTAAAAGTTATTTTTAGACACAGCCACCACAAATATCCCTTCTCTTCCATACTACGTAGATTTGAACACCTGCGACTCGAGGTCGTGTTTTTTTGTGCAATTAGCGACACTTTTAGATTCAATACAGTCTGTCGATGATGTGAACAACACTGTCTTTTGTCATTATCTTCAATATTATCTATCCGTCTGTAAAATTAAGAACATATTAGTTCACTGCTCAGAATAGGCCATCCGGCCAGCTAATTTTTATATTCCTAACATTAATATTAAGAAAAAAGTACTTTTTAATTTTTGTAATATTCCTAACATCTGCGTTTAGCCGCTGAATTCAAATCAAGGGCTTGGTATCGCGCAAAAGCGTCCAATAAATGACTGTGGCGTAACATATCTATGGTCCCTTCTGTCGAGTTGCTTACTTTTTATGTCAACTTGGGAAACGTGACTTTTCTCCGTTTCCCCCCCCCCCCCCCTCCCCCCCATTGCGTCTCCTTAGCCTTTCTAGTCTCACGCAATCTTTCCAGTCATATTTTTCCTTTTTGATCCTCCGTTCCCCTCCTGTCTAGCAAGTCAATTATTATGGAGGATGATGACCCGCGGTCTAGGCGATCATGTACTATTCGCAGCCTACGCAGTATGTTTTTATCCTTAAATGTTATCTTTGGAGATATTTTACCGTTGTATCTCTGTCCAATTCACTACACCCATGTACTCTGTTAATATTCTATGCATGTAATTCTGATTTTATTTGATCTTTTTTTAAATATTTGGTGTTGTCAAGTTTAATGATAATATACAACAAAAGAACTTAACTTTGTGTGTTGGTCTGACCTATACCCAATTAACCATAGTTTTTCACGTTTGTGTGTCTTGTTGTCACATAACTGTGTGTGTGTAGTTAAACTTATATTTACATATATCTAGAAGGTAAGATCGTCTTATACTAAACGATAGTTGTATAGATAGGATGGACTAGAGACACTTCTCATTCTAGAGACAGATCTTCTCCTTAAACTATTCACTCGTGAAATCTATTTCTCACACCTTTATTTCTCACGTACTTATCACCATCCACTCTATTCAGGCGGGACCCTAAATAACTTTCAAACCTATCTAAAATTACGACAGTTATTATGTTTCTCTTTGGTAAATTGAAACAAATGTTGATACAATTCCTGTCTTACGAAAAAAAAGATCAGTGTCATTACATTAAGGAAAGTAAATATGAAAACTGTAAACGTATTTATACTGATTCTATTTTTCACTGAATAAGTGTTTTAGTTAAATTTACAAGTATTGTCTATATTTCTAACTAGTGACCAAAACTATATTTTAATGAACATTATTTCACCTATATGCAACAAAAGCCATATATTATAATGAATATTATTTCACTTACATGCCAGAAAAAATGTTTTATTCATAGTTTGATGTTGTGACGTCACGTATCCAATATCATTATCCACTATTACTTTCGGCTACTCGGATTACGTATCCTTTATTACTATTTTCATCTTTCACTATATCTCAAAGATTGGTCGTATTGAGCCTATTTGTCACATGTGATCCGATGTATCATTCTTGTTGTCTCTTGGATAATTCTAGAAAGTGCCGTAACACTGAACTTTGAGTCTGGAGCAACGGTCTGACCGTTGGTCAGATTTGACGCCCGTACCGAACCAACGATGAGACCGCTGTTTTTAATTTATTAAAAATAAACCGCAATTTTTAACCGTTTCAATCAGAGTATGTTTTAAATGCATAGTTGACTTCCGTTACTAATTAAAAAATCTATTTGAGTGTAGCTAAGCAGTGTGTTTGTGTTTTGATGCTATTATCACACTTGTATGACGATGTTGATGTCTGCATTTGTCTTTTTTATTGCCACATAAATTACTTATATATACAAATTATAAGCCCATGAAGCAAATAACTGTGTCAATCTTACTTTGCTGCTGTTTAAAATACATAAAATAATTAATTGACGGACTGCCGCCGTGCACTGCACCAAAAAAAAAAAAAAAACTATTAGGGTCCATAAACCAACAAGTACCGAAATAAATATTTGTTATAAATATTTCACAACTTGAAGTATTTGTGAAAGAGTTTAACAAATAAATACAGTAATGTTAGGTGACGGTGATTGGTGCTTTTATTTAAAGCGATGAAAATATCATCGTCTAAGAAAAGATCAAAGAATGCCATTCAAAACAGCGTCATACAAGATTTACATTTATTAGAACACACATAAACAAATTAAATAGTACAAAAGTGCATGGAATTAGTAGTTAAATAATACAGACAGATAGGTGTGTTGAAGGTACTCGTAAGACATAAAAAAAGTAGAAAACGTGACCAAAAAAAAAAACAAGAAACGTGATAGGCTTACCCGGGACTCGATCGCAGAACCGTCCGAACGGCACCACCGCCTCGCTATGACTGTGAATTGTGACTAACCCCACTGCCAATTAGGCACCACACACACAGTGCTTCGTGGACAGTGATTATTAGCACGACAGCCCAACATAACTAAGGAAATTTTGACCGATGAACGACCCAGTCTATATATAGACGCAATCACTTCTTTATCTTACCTATTCACTGTACAGGCACGATAACATCAAGACTAGAATGCGAGACTGTCAGACATACCAGGCAAGGTTCCAGGAATATGAATAGTCAGGAACACGATCTGAAGGGGATGAAACCTTACAGTCAACATTCGCTGTTCGTCTGAGGTAGCCAGCTGAGATAAAACGATTAGCTTATGGAATGAAGTAGAGGTAATTGTTTATCCACATGATTTTAAACAAGTTCTAAATCTGTTCGCTTCAATGTAATTTTTCAACAAACATTTTTCAAGCGTCCAATTAAAACATGAAAAGCATGAAACAAATAAAAAACTTGTACACACAGACGTAAAGACATTAATTCTTTCGATTCTTCTGTCCTTTCTTAACTTATTATTATTCTTCTCAGTCATCATCATCATCATCATCCTTTTCTTTATAATAATTAACATCAACATTGTAGTAGTCGCCGTCATCATTACTGTAGTTATTATTTCTTTAACTGCTAATATTTGCTACAATCAATTTTCATTCTTCATCACCTCCTCTTCATTTTTGTTACTTTCATGTTATACTTTCTGTGTCTCTAAAGACTTCGCCAATGTTCTCAATCTGAATTTCCTGGTTTCTATTTTAAACATTAATGGTTTACGTTTTCGCCCTTTTTATGCTATGGTTAATTGCATGTTTAAATATCATACGGACTTAGCACAAGCGGGATTCAGTTTTACACAGTTGGTTTACCAAAGGGTATAATTACAAAAACTTTTCACTTTAAATTACTCTAATTATTTACAGGTATTCCATCTGTGAGAAAATAAATAGTAAAATAATGTCAAATAATAAATAGAATACGCAGAATCAATAAAAATGTTTCCGGTAACTAAGCAAAAGCCACTTGGTAACTAAGCAAAATTGTATTGTCCTGCACATATTGTAAAGTTGTCGTATTAGCGTGACATTGTTGCGCGTGTGGTGAAAGGATGATGCGGTTCAAGCTTACGGGGTGTTGAATGTAGGCGTTTCAGTGCATCATTGTTGTATACATGAAGTATGGAGCACTGCAGGAGTTGTCCGTGTGCAATGAAGATGGTCCTTAAAGCCAAACCAATCCAGAACTGCGACTATTTCAATTAGTATGCATTCACTGTGCTATGAACACTTTTTTGTGTTATTATGCTTTCAGTTAAATAAATTTAATTTTTTAAATAAAAGCCGTATTAATTTAAACAATCGCCTCTATACGCAAAGAAGGAATCGTTAAAGTTTACAATATATTTTGTGAAATAATGTACACTTTCTTTTAACCGATTACTAAGCAATTGGGGATGGTGAGTGAGTAGGTTTGAATGGCTACCACTCTATTTGTATTATACAATATTTTTGTTTACCAGGTGTTCTCAGAATCTAACCCCGTGTAAGATGCGATTGGACTATATATGGAGCTTTATCCAAAAAAAGTTAAAATTGTTGGAATCGTACACTCGAATTGTTCTGTTATATAGAAAAGAACATAGAACAAATTAAAACTATGATAATTAGCAAAACATCCATAAGCCAACATTAAATATATTTGTTTCCTCTGCTTCGCAGCAGTGGTCACACAATGACCAAACTTATAATATTAATTAGGGTATTCAAAGGTACCAGCCTATCCTCAAGATTACTATAGTCAAGATTTATTTATGTCTAATATCAGAAGATCCTCTAATATTTGGTCCTGTCCTTATGTTGGAATCCTGTTTCTATTTGTTATCCTGTCAAATGAATTGTTTTCTTGACAAGATGGAAATGCAGTGAAGCAATCCCTAAATGCTGCAGATTATAAGCGACAATTTCGCTCTCACGCCAATGTTATTTTTTTGGAAAACAGCTCCAATCAGAAGTGGTTCATTTTAGCACTTCCATGCCAGTCCACCCACAAATTTAGTGTCTGATATCGGTAGGAATCTTTTGACCCCACTGCCCTTATCTGTAGAACATACTGCATAACACACACAACATTTTCTTTACATTTCAAATTACAAATTCATGTTCTTGTCTTCCATGACCATATAGGGTAACTCTTCTTCTGTTTCGACTGTCATGTTAACAAACTCACTACTTCACAGATTTAACATTATAATTTCCTCCCTGATGTTATTTCCTTGTGACTGTTTATTACAACAATGTCTGAGCGGAAGCGATTGCCTGCTCCAACTTAAACTTTGTTGTCTTACTGTCCGTGTCTTAATCTGTAACCATATTGACATCTTCCGACACGCCATGTACGAAATGACAACTTATCTCCCAATACCGTCTGTTCATTCATATTTAATCAACTGTGACAATAAGGTTTGTGTATCTTTCCAGACAAGAAATCTGGAGCTAGCGATAAGCGCAAAATCAATGAGGCAAGTTCGCTCTGCACAAAAATAAGTCAATTTGGCTTCAAAAACAAGTCACGTACTCGGGTAAAATTAGGGAGTGAAAAAAGATGATAAGAAAAGCTTGAACTATGAAAGCGAAAGCAACGTCAATGTGCGGGTGAGAAAAAGAAAGGACACAGAAAAAAGTTAAAAGGATTGCACAATTAAATGTAACGATAGAAGATTGACTCGTCACCAACCCTCGGACTTTCAGAATGTGTATAAAATATTCCCAGATTCAGGCGTCCATTTGTCTTGTATCTATGCCTTCCACTAGTGCCATTCATAGAGAGAGTGTTTTCCTCTTCCAGTCTGAAAGGTGTTTGGCATGTTTCTTGAGCTGGCAGTGGGGGCAGTTTTGAACGTAATTAAGAACATCTGTCCCCCGCCCCGTCCTAAAGTAATTTCTATTAAGGTTGAGCTAGGTGCTCCAAAAGGAACAAGTTTCCACGAAGAGCAACACGTGTCCTGCTTTCATAATATGAGCTCTTAGTGGAAGGAGAGCGACGAGTTGCTGCACATGTCTCATTTGTCCATATAAAACACCATATTCTTTGTGGAACGTTCCAGCTGAAGCATGCGTTGGTGTTACATGCCGTTGTTGAGAGGCGCTAAAGTGGCGTCATCAGCCTGCGCATTGTTCAACTCTGCTGTGCTGAGAAGTGGTGAGTAGATGCAAGACTGTCCACTGCTGGGAGTTTTGTGCTCTGCTCCATCTCCTTCCTCACAGGTTTTTGATGGTTTTCGCCATTCTGGTGTCCTAGGCTATAGCAAACAGAACGATCTTTCACGTACTGTCGAATATCGCGTTGCATGCTCGGCCCGTGCACCCCTAAGTGGTTGTAAATGGAGTTTATGCAGAATGGCACAGGGAAATGTAACCATCGAAGATTGACTCGCCACAATAAGCATACATGGGAAAATTGACTCGCCACAATAAGCATCCATGGGAAAATCGAATCGTTTCTCATATAAACATGGTCATGTAGGAACAGAAGATGGCTGATGTGAATCAGACATCGAGAAGAGAATAAGAATGGTCAGAGCTACATTCAACAACACGACATAAATACTGACATCTAAACAATTAACCCACAAATTAAAATTGAGAATCATAATGCGTTATACATAGTCTTCATTTCTGTATGGTGTAGAAAAATGGACAATGAATAAGCAAGTGGAAGAAAGAATTGAGGCCCTCGTGATATGGATATATTAGAAGAATGGGGTGCATCTTATGCAAAGAGAAGAAAACAAAGAGGTCCTAGAAAACCTAGGTATGAAAAGAAAATTAATGAAGGTAAAAATTAAGCAACTAAAATATTTTGGCCACATAAAAGGACATAACACCTTACTGAAGACCAAAACAGAAGGCAGAGTTGAAAACGAACGAGCAAGAGGAAGACAGCGCTATACGTGGGAATATAACATCAAGAGATGGAAAGGAAAGAGTTTATCAATGTGCACCATCAAGACAAGAGACAGAAGACGTTGGAGATCTATTGCAGCCGACCTCCGTTGCGGAGATGGCAGTTGATAGTGGTGATGAAAAAGAAACACTGGAGTTAACAAGATTAAAAAAAAGAAGGCCTCAGGAGATTTGCAATCAAAGCTATATATATGAGACATGAGTGACGTTTAAAGACAGAAGCCCTAGAAATCCACGAACAGCTAGCAATAATCATAAAAAAACATTGAAATTACAACAAGTTTTTAAAATTCACCATATATTGCACTAATAATACGAACGTATGAAGGCCATAACAAATTACTGATAACCGCCTAATACTCTGTTATTCTAAACAATAATTATGTTTTTTTTTTCAATCAGGCACTACGTAGAAATTAACAAAACTGAACAAATAAACAGTGTTATTTTTTTTTTATTACTCGTTTTATTATCTGAAGTCAAAACTGAACATTATTTGTTCGGTTTGGTTTTGGTGACTATATACTTTACACTCATTCAACGCAATCAGTGCTCCTATGTAATCCCTTAGATCACACAAGGGGATCTCAGCATAGAACACGAACTCCGTAGCATCTGGAAGGATGCCAGTATGCATTATCAGGGATCACACATTCCAAAAATATGTTTGTGACAGGTAGGGTTTTCTTAATTTTGTAAATTTTGCCATGCCAGCGCCATATGGCCTACTCTTTACGATTTTCAACTACTAGAGATGTTCAACGTGCGCTACTTGCACACGGGACCTCCTGTTTTTTGGCCCTTATCCGAGAAGGCTAGGCTTCCGATCTCACTATCCGATCAGGGGGAGTATGACATCATTATGACTCACTGGTTCTGAAATAAAATTTCCATCAAATATTTTCCCTATACTGGTAACCGAACCCAATATCTTTTAAATTAGAGGTGGACACCATACCTCTTAGCCACTCTGATACCCAGTTCGGAACTGTTGTCACTTCAGTCAAGTGATGCGTTTAAACACCTAATATAAATCATACCAAAAAATCGGTTTGAAAGGAAAAAAAAAAACCTTGCTGTCTTAACACTGATTTTATCGTGACATCATCATTTACCACCTTATGTTGCCGGCCCCTTTAAACATGAAACACAGTCAACATGTTCAGCTGTAATTTTATCAGTTCCGGCCAAAACTTCAGTTTTCTAAAATGAGCAGAACATTAATTCCCACTTCCTACTTTGAAACAAAAGAAAGCGTAACGACAATTGTTTCCAATCAGATATCAGAAATGTATAGTATTATGTTGTATTCAAAATATAACTATATCTGCATTCATTAGCCATATCTGACACACAACGAAATTACCAAGGCCGACCCCGATGAAGGCTATACTTTATCATTATCAAATCATCTGAAAACCTTAAGCACTCTTGATCAATCATTTTCCTTATTTTCACTGTGCACTTTCATCTGCAGTATGAAGAGCTATATAAATATCTTGAAAAATCGCCCCTTAGAGGGCGCTCTGTTCAACAATGAAAAATTCCATCACAAAACCTGTCACAGGCTGCTCCAAAGTATCTGTTGCGCATTTTCAAATATAATGAAACACGCAGTCAATACTTAAACAAATTACAAGTGCCCATACCGAGGCTTGACTGATTAAAGAACAGTTTGGCTTACTCTGCTGCTCATCTGTGAAACTACCTTCCATATGATCTAAAAAAACAAACACGAACCCAGTCCCTATTCATACAATCGTTGACTTTTTGAATACTTTATGAATACTGATTACACCATTTCCCCCCCCCCCCCCCCCCCCCCCTTCCCCCCCCCCCCCCCCCCCCCCCACCCCCCCCCCCCCCCCCCCCCGCCCCCGCTACCCCAATCTGCTAATGTCATTATTATTCCAAATAAATATAAAATAGGTTTCAATGACGATTTTTGTACTGTTGTATATAATTTATTTCTTGATAACAATTATATAAAGTAAATGTGAGAACGCTGTTATTTTACTGTTACAATTTTGCACTTCTTAAATTAATATGTAGAATGCGTGTGAGAATATATGAATTAATCGTAAAAGGTTAGAGAAAAGAAGAGAAGAATGGTAGGCGGGTCTGCGTGCCCAATTCTCAACCCTTTCAAATTCTTACGCTCATCGTCATCTTTCCCTGTCATGCCATCAAACTGTCCATTTATCTTCTCTCTTTGTCGTTCTCGGTCTTTTTTCTTTTAATCCTTACTGTTTTTACACTATATTCTAGATTTCTTCTTCTCAAAACATGCCCAGAGAATGTGGATTGCTTCCTTCTGACATGAGGCATAAGCTTCTTTGTGCATTGGCCTCTTTATGGAAATTTTCATTACTCTTTTTAACTCTGTCACATAATCTGGGTCGATCTCGTTCACTCCGGCAGTATTTAGCTACCTTTATGGGGAGAAAACAAAAACTATGATAATTAGCAAAACAGACGATAAACCCACATTAAAGATAAGCGTAAATGGGAAAATCCTGGAACAAGTCAAGAGCTACGTAAATCTTGGTCATATAATAACAGAAGATGGCAGATGTGAAACAGAAATCAAGAAGAGAATAGGAATGGCCAAAGCTACATTCAACAACATGAAACATATACTGACATCCAAATAGTTATCTCACAAATTAAAACTGAGAATCATAAAGTGTTATATATATTCTGCATTTCTGTATGGTGCAGAAACATGGACGATGAATAAGCATTTGGAAGAAAGAATTGAGGCTCTTGAAATGTGGATATATAGAAGAATGGGGCGTATCTCATGGAAAGAGATGAAAACAAATAAGGAGGTCCTAGAAAATCTAGGTATGAAAAGAGAACTAATGAGGGAGGTCAAAGTTCGGCAGCTAAAATACTTTGGCCAAATAAAAAGGCATAACACCTTGCAGAAGACCATAACAGAAGGGAGAGTTGAAGGCAAACGTGCAAGGGGAAGACAGCGCTATAAGTGGGAAGATAACATCAAGATATGGACAGGAAAGAGTCTATCAGAGTTCACCACCAAGACAAGAGACAGAAGACGTTGGAGATCCATTACAGCCAACCTTCGTTGTGGAGATGGCAACTGATGATGATGATGGGGAGTGCAAATTGTGTGCACTGTTTAGTGGTCGGCACCTTTTCTTCCCCTATCTTTCGACGGGTAATTAGTATTTTCGAATCATCGTTTGCACTTCTTCCAGTAATAATTCGTCATGTCTGTTTACCTGTTCATTCTGTTGAAAGAGCAGACGGATGATGCAATCTTGACCGACAGTCATGTTGGTAAACATTTCGTGTACTAGACACTGGGGGTCGGTTTCACACGGAAATGGCCAAGCGAGCTAACTTATCGCTGATATGGCTAGTGTGACCTTCTAATTACTGTCGTGAAGAGTCACAGCTCAGAAGGTCAAACGAGGGTTGGTGTTAGCACAAGTACAGGGAGATAAATTATCCGTCTGCGAGGTGGAAGCATCATTATCCTTCTATCTACAACTCTGCCAAGAGAAATCTTGTGCGAAGGTAGACACCTTTGAAGACGCACATAAGATACTCTAGGTTTTGGCGACTGATGGACCACTACTGCAGAGCCAAGGGGAGGCAACCCGTGACACTCTCATGGTGTTTTAATCACTCTTCTGTTAAACCACATCTTGGTGGACTCTAGTGCTTTTCCTACTTCTTTACTAATTGTCTGTAACTTACTCCCTTATGTCAGGATTGGATTTATATAACACTGAACAATCCTCTTGCCCTTTACTTTTGTTTATTAAAAATAAATATCAACAACAAATGTCTATAATTAATGAATGTCTCGTTCCCTAAAGAACATGGTGCCGCCACTATTGTTGGCCTCGACGCAGGAAGCTAGCGCCATAGAACTTCTGGCCTCTTACCGTATTGGCTAATGTAACAATATGTAAAGGTTTGCTGAGAATGCGAGCTAAATGCAGCTTAGTTACTACTTACGGATGGTGTGGTGGGAGCTGTGGTCTTGCTCTTTCTGTATGTCCACAGATAGACACGAGACCTACACGGTTGATGTCTAGATGGAACAAAAAATGATTCACGAAAACAATCAGGTAATAATTTATCATCATCGTTTTCCTTTCGCTCCATATGGAGCACAGAGGCACCATTGCAGCGGGTCGCCTTACAGGAAGCCTGCATCAAACATGTGCATGCTCTTGCAGCGAGGGTTTCTGTAGTAATTCGTTTTACACAATGAGGTTGCCATCCTAGTGCACAGCCTCAGATTAATCGTCTTGTACGGCATATGATTAAAGACGCAGTAGCCATATTATTTCGTTGTCTTATCTGACATCCCCCCCCCCCCACCAGAACAAAAGGTGCAAAAATAATTAATAACGGACACTATTACTAAAACTACTACGCCTACTACAACCAATTGAACATTAACCAAGCCACAGCAAGAAATAATCTGCACCACTGATCGACATTCAATATGTAAGACGTTAATGCTAAGAAAACTGGTTTGGAGCAAGAGATCTTAGTAAAGAGTGGAACTACACCAGTGGGCTGATTAAGAACACTAAAAGGGATCTAACGAGGTTGAAGTTGGGCCATTCAGTGATTAGGCCAACAAGCAAACAGTAAAATGTGTCTTCCAAAAAGCAAGACTATATGAGATGAACAGATTTACAGAAGGGTCGTCACCAAGTCCGTCTAAGGAAACAATGTACATCAATGAGAAAATACTGAGACAGACTTCCTGATGTATGAGATGTGGTTTTAGCAGGGTTTCTTATGCATTCAGTCTTATCTGTTGTCAGACTTATATGATCACTAGCTACGCCACATGCTATAGTATAGATTTGGATGTGAATATCTGTCTGTGAGGCTAATTATACCCTCACTGACTCTTGAAATCATCCACACACTCTCAGGGATTCCTAATGTGGTGAAACATGTTGAGAACCCAAAATGGCCCCATAAGCTTGGAGGAGTCACTTTAGCCCCAGGTGTAACTCTAGCTTTTACCTGGCTGCCTACATGCAAGTGGATCTCAATATGGACCTCTTTATAGGCGGCCCGGGGAGGGGGGGGAGGGAGGTAGCTGAAAAGTGGCTGTGTTTAGGACGTGTCAATTTTTTGGGAGTGCGCAGAACCAGATAACAGTATTTTAGCTCTGCATATTTGGAGAGCCCCATGAATGGCGAAGGACTGCACAGTATGTCACGCGCTTTTTTCTCCAAGCTTAGGACTAGATGTAATGCTTCTTTAAGTGCAAGCCAGGCTGGAGAAACTGGAGCTCATGGCTTCGACTCAACACTTTTCGGAATGGCAGAAAAGACACGAGAAAAGCTTAGATCTACAGTGTAGATAATACCAAGGAGTCTTAAACCTGGTATTAGCTGCAAAAGAGCAAGCAAGCTCAGCAGCCCTAGTTTAACATCAACAACGACAACAACCAGTTTCTTCACCTGTTGTCCATGCCAACCTTTGATGTCTAGCTTTTATCGAACAATCAAACGGGCTTTAAATATCGAACAAAGTTAACAAACGGCGCTCTAGAGAGGCCGATGGCGCAATAAAAATTTATAGCTGAAATGTTTAAAACCACTGGGTTATAGGGGTTTCATTTCTTCACATTTTGATATATAACACTTATGTTATCTTTATAAATAAATTATTTATTGCAAAATCTGTAATGGTAGTCATGAAAGGCAGCTCGTATACTAAGAGTTAATGAAGAATGAGAAGTGGTCTAAACCCAATGGGTCGTTCTCTTGTCGCTCTCTTGTTCACTACGGCCGTATCCATGGCCATTTGTTGTGTTGATTATTTAAGTGTTTCAGTGACCGGCACCCTCTTTCTTTCTCCGAACTGTAACATATATTTTGTATTTTCATTTTTACACCCCTCTCAGAGATATTTTGTCTCATCTGTTTACCTGACCATCGCTGGTGAAGATAGTAGACAGGTGATGCAATATTGAAACGACAGGCATATTCTCGTGTACCCAACCTTGGCCGCGAACGATTAACACGAAAATCGCCAGCGTATTTGTCTAATTGCTGATCAGGATACGGTACGCGACAGATAAGAGATTATTAGTCTGGGCAACGGATGTTTTCATACCATATATGGGAGAGGTGACCCTACATCACACGCAAAATTATTCCATGTCGGAATATTCTGAAATTATCTCACCCAACATTTTTGTTTGAAATGATTGGAGCCCTGAGCAGCTGATAACAAATAGATGCGGAAGTAGGACAGGCATATAACCTGACACTTTTCAGTGTTATTTCACTGTCAGAATCGCTTGCTAAAAACACCAGACTTGCTGTCGTAGATTTTTGATAGGAGAATTAAGACTTGGGTTGGTCCCTTCTGAATAGATTAGAATGAGTGATAGCCACAGTGAGAGATGATGATAAAAATAGATTTCCACGAGTGAGATGGTAGAATGTGATAGAGGCTGTCTCTGAGATCGAAAAATCTTCTCTCTCTCTCTCTCACCTATCTTCTACGACAGATTTAGAGTAGCCAGACAGTCTAACACCTATATATATATTAATATATATTACCACTCACGTGCACACCCACACTTGACGACAGTGAGACACACAGACAGGGGAAAACTATAACAATGATTATATAGATATTTGGAACGAAACTGACCGACACGCTGGAATAATTATTGAGTAGTTTAATTATCATAACAAACTTCTGTCACAACATATAAAAATTACATCAAAGCATATACAAATAGTCATAAAAATCAAGGAATTGCTACAAGAAATGATAGACCCGTTGGTAGGATCCTTCCCCTCGATGTATAGCTCACAGTCCCGTTAGAAGACAGTGATAGCCCCAAAGAGACACATATACATATGATTTGGTCTAATATTTCCCCCTTTTTAAGGTATGGACAGACTTGATATCACTGCTCTATTTTAAGGGAAATATGATTTAGCAGTACTTGCATACATAAAGTTAAGACAGCAAAATGGGTGCCAAATTACAACAATAAAAAATCACTCCGTCCTGCATTCACTCTATTCATTCAGCAGTGATCACGTGCATTTGTTCATACTCACAGCTTTGATAGCCACTTCTGGAAACACAATTTTTAGGACATACAGAATCGTCAAAGGCAGTTTTCGACCAAGAAATCCCCAGTTCCAAAAAGACGGGATGAATTCTCTGCTTCAGGGAACGATTCCTTGGGTGTTCTTATTTTTCGGATGTCTGTTTAGGTCACATTAAAATTGTCCAGGCACGAACATTAACGAGCACAGTGTCAATAGCTTAGGTTTCTAAAATTGAGGAATGTCAGATCGGTGTCTACTTTCAGGAAAGGACTCTTGTTACTTCATTTACCTTTAAATAACTTGTAAAGATTCTGCACCACGGCTTTTTTTAAGGAAAATGTTTTAGTTCTTCACAGATATCACTCTTCAGTACTTAATGCTGGCAAAGTTTTGGGTTAACCCCAGTATTCACTGAATAGAGGAAAAACACATATAAAATAATTATACATACTAGGGACTCGTTATAACTTACATTTTTAAACTGCAAGCGTACAGCTTGACTTATCATTTAAACTTTCCCGTGAAATAAGTTATATAAAAAAATCAAACATCATGAATTAGGAATACCTACGTATTCCGTCAACACTCATGAGGCATCTAGCATTTATAAGTTAGTTTAGAAAAATTATTCTCGTCTGATTATTTAGCAGTAAAATTAAATTCCTTACTAGCCGACTGAGTTTAAGCTAGAAATTATAATTTCTGTTTTCCACTGTAACTCGTCACTATAAAATAATACAGACTATATAAATTAAGCACTCTGCACCAAATCTAACTAGTGAAATATGAAATAAGCGATTATCACTTTAAACACTTCACAAAATATTAGATACTTAATATAATATATTTACCTCAACACAGAACTACAGGTAATCGCACACGTTAGAATTATACGCTGATATATTTATTTGAAGTCTAGAGCTCGGTAAATTTCCGAACAAACTAGGGCTTCGCTATACAGCTTATTCTATTCACGAACAACCAGTCTACTGCGAATTTGGAGAATGAATGAAAATCTAGTTTCCAACTCCGGTAAATATCTTAAATCAGGACAAAGGGGTCCCAACTTATTTCGCAAAACGAAATAATCTCCCCTTCTCATTCTTAAACACCTTACATAAACTAGAAGACTACCATGAGCTGACACTCGTGTGTTTTCACAACTCACGCTGACCAGGGCCAACAGTGAGTGCCTTGTCAGCATGGATTTCCAGACAAATATCTCAAACTGCGCCGAGGAGATGTCGGTTATTGCGCATCACCTGAGCGCTCAGCTGATGCAACTCGTTGTGGCAGGTGAAAATACAGACAAAATGTCACCTATAGGTCTGGCGAAAGCGAATATTCATTTTCGACCACTGACACCTTATGCTATAGAATGCATTTTTACGCTCTCTCTCTCTCTCGTACAGAGACTGACACGTTATGTCATAAATGCGTTTACCAGTATGAGAAAGAAAACGGTAAAGTTGAGAATGGGGAAGAAAAATACAGGAAAAAGGTAAAGAGTGATAATAAAATAGAGGACACGGGTGAAGAAAAGAGTATATAGAGAATTTAATGATCATAACTCTCTGTGACAGAACGTCCCCCCTTTAAGATATGGAAGCACTCCATGTCTACGTTATGGAATTAAATTTCCTATATCCGTAGCTTCAGGGTGTCTGTCTTCTTCCCTCTCATCTCCCCCTCCATCTCTGTCCAATTCCTACTCAAGTCTACTCCCCAAAGTTTCCTTTCTCTGGAATGTCTCCCATGCGCGCTTGAAAGAGCGTCGCCGCTTCTGACATTTTTGAAAGATTTCGTGTGTGTGCAGTGGAGTTTCCCTGCCACTATCGTCATCTTCGTCAGTTTTGGCGATCGTCAGGAGATGGTCGGAGGTTGGCACTAGTTTTTCCAAGTATCTCTTTAACAGATTTAAATGGAAAACCTTTTCCTTTCCTTGAATAGAGATCTGGTAGTTAGCCTTAGAAATCTTTTTCAGGACGGTAAACGGCCCTTGCCATCCGATCCTCAGTTGGTTGTTTCCGGTAGGGAGTAACACCAAAACTTTCTCTCCTGCTTCCAATTCTCTTTCTTTCGCGACTTTCCTGTATCGGTTAGCGTGCTTTGTGCGTGCTCGCTTAAAGTTAGTCGTTGCTAGGTCCCATCCTAGTTTCAACCTTTCCTTTAAATCCGATACGTATTTACTGGCTGAGACAACTGTCTCATCTGCCTTCTGGTCTGTCAGCGACCAAAGTAAGGCTTCAAGCGGCCCATTGATAGGTCTGCCGAATAAAAGCGCAGCTGGCGGAAATCCTGTGGAAGAATGAGGAGATTCTCTGTAGCCAAATAAAGCTGCCGGAATGCAACAATCCCAATCTTCAGGTTTCACTTGTGCCAGTTTACCTAACATCATGTTGAGGTTTCCGTTAACACGTTCTACTAGCCCATTTCTTGCCAGAGTATAAGGCTTTGTGTAGATGTGTTGGGTCCTCAAGATCTTCAGATCTCATCCATCAACAGGTTTCGGTATGGAGATCCGTTATCCGTCAACACTTGCTGAGGGAATCCCAACCGAGTGAAAATTTGCACGAGGGCTTCTGCGACATGCTTGGCATCTGCGCATGTTAGCGGGATAGCTTCTGCCCACATAGTGCATGTGTCGACTAAAGTCAGGATAAACCTGTTCCTTCTTTTAGTCCTTTCTAAGGGCCCTAAAATGTCGATCACAACCCGTTCGAATGGTGTTCCCACTATTGGCATTTCACCCAAAGAGACTGAGGGTGTCCGTTGCTTGGGTGGTACACGCTGGCACTGGGCACAGGATTTGACATACCTGATAATATCAGTATTTACTCCTGGCCACCAATAATGAGTGGTTATCCGTTGGTTTGTGGCGTTCTGTCCCATGTGTCCGCTGAAGGGAAGAGAGTGCCCCATTTCTAGGATTTGGCTTCTGTACTGTCGTGGTTGAGTAAAGGGTAGAGTATTTGTCGAGCTGGACAATAGCAGTGAAATCGACAAGGGATAGTGAACTGACAGAGTTATAGATTACACACACAGAAAGGTGTAAATAGGAGATGGACTTGAGACAACCTGGAAGAAGATTTATCAAAATGATCTCTCTCTCTCCAAGCCTCAACTCACTTTTACTGTCTAAGCACCTCCTGCTCTCACTCTTTTCTCTTATCAAACATAGAGATTATAGTAAAGAGCTAAAACAAGTTAATTATGGATGAAAGGGTCGTGAACAGCGCATTAATTAATGTGTAAACTTTATTAAATGAAGAAAAGCATGAAATTAATGCAACTCATCACAAACAACATGAGATTGTGGAAGAAAATATTTATCGCAAACGAATGGATGCGAAAACAACAGAAAAAAGGTAAAGAGTGATAATAAAATAGAGGACACGGGTGAAGAAATGAAGAGTATACAGAGAATTTAATGATCATAACTCTCTGTGACACTTGCCAGTAGTTAGAATTAGGATTCCATCTTATCAGACCAGACACTTTTTATTGGAGTATTCATAAGGACTTACAAAACAGCCCACGAAATTCAATTTAATAAGGAAAGCCACTGTCTTAGGACAATGAACACACGTAGTCATAGAGGGAATTATCTTATAAAAGTAACAAACTCCAAGAACACGTGTAAGAGGCCTAATCAAGTGCCTTAACTTCATTCATCTTAGTAAAACGTCTGTGAGCCAAGATTGGCATAAGTTGTCATTTTACATTCTATATTTTTCATTACTAACATGTGAACTAATATGTATATAGTACCATGTGAATATTAATACGTGAAAATCGCTAGTGGATGTCCAAGTCATTTGAGGCCGGCAACCTCATCATGTAGAATGATGAATTCATGAACCACCACTGCAAGGGTTGATGACTGCTTTATTGCTGGTTTCTTACAGAGAACTAAAAGCATAAGGTAGTCCCAAGTGTCGTATGGGGCAGGGAGGAAAAGATGAAAGAAATGATGTACATTCTAAGTATAATAGTTACATTTTCAAATTAGTGTTAATGTCTGTATATTAACCTTTTCATTTAAATGAAAAGTAAATTTACAAGCTATTCAATTTAAATGTAAAGAAAGTTATCTCTCCAGGGATTAACTCAGGAGAGTGTTTCCTTTCTATTCTTTTACCATAGGTGTTGGTAGCACCAGGAGGGTACTAATATCTGCAACAAAGTGAGGGTAGCAGTGGACTGACGTGGAAATGCGGGGCCAGCTTGGCAGTTACTCCTTGACATTTCTGGGAACGTGCTGCACCTTTAATCTTAACCAGAGACACGAGAACTCCAGTGACCTATCTGTACAGAACCAACCCATCAGCGGGAGCAGAACATACCGTTGGAAGTTAAGTAGCCCTATAAGCTACCAAGTGACCTCCTTTAAAATTAACTTCCCATCACAACCGTGATGAAAACCTTTTACTTATAATTCATTATTCAAATTTTCTAAAACCTTGTTAAACTTAAATGATTATTAATTTTGTTATTTGTAATTATACAAATTTAACTTCGACTCAATCATTTTAAATGTACTACATGTTTGTCTCAGTCAATTTACTAAACATACTCTAAACAAAGCTATACACGAATAATAATCATTCCACTGTGTAAATCCGAGGTGGGGGCTTGACAAGCTGAAAATAATAATTGTTTAATGCTTAACAAAAGTTGTCGGCAGATTACAGACTTAACGTTCTCAGCCAATGCAGCATTGTTTTCACTTTTTCTGAATATCTTGTGAAAATTCCCTTGGGATAGAAGTGTCATTTCCCTTCTATCTACATCTCTACCAAGAGTAATCTTGTGCGAAGGCAGACACCTTTCACGACCCACTTTAGATACTCTTGAGTTTTGGCCACTGTTGGACCACTACTGCAAAGCAGGTAAGGCAAACCGTGACAACCGGACATTTTTCTTTGTGGGGTCTACGTTCAAGTCATGTCATCTTCTTTGATCCATAGCCGCCAACCGTCAAAGCAGTCAGCGGCCATCACGCCTGGTGGCGTCTTGTAGGGCAGCAACAAATTGATTCCACTTTGCTCGGTCGGCGGCCATCCTTCGTACAGTGCCCCAACTGTGGTTCATTCTTTGCATCTCAGCTTCCACAGTTCTCCGCCAAGTTGTTTTTTGGTCGGCCTCTCTTTCGCTTTCCCTCGGGGGTCCATAGCATAGCTGTTCTTGTGATGGTATCAGGGTCCCTTCTGAGGACATGGCCAACCCAACTCCAGCGTCTGCCAGCTATGATGGTGTGCATGTCCTTCTGGTTACTCCGAATAAGTAGTTCTTGGTTGCTGATGGTGTTTGGCCAAAAGATTCGGAGAATTTTCCTTAGGCAGATTGTGTGGAAGGAGGACAGTTTTGACATTTCCTTCTCTGTTACTCTCCAACATTCCGCACTATAGAGAAGCACAGAAAGTACACAGCTCTCATACAGTCTTAATTTGGTGTTTGTGCTGTATTGGGAAGACTTCCAAATGTTGTTGAGAACAGCAAAGGCTGTTCTCGCTTTATTCATTCTGTTGTTAATGTCCTTGCTTGTTCCGCCGTCAGGTGTTACTATGCTTCCTAGGTAAGTAAATGTGTCTGTCTGTTCTAACTTCTGGTTCCTTACTGTTACTGGCTCAGGATTGCCCACATTTAGTGTCATGACCTCTGTCTTCTTCAAATTGATGTTCAGGCCAACCTGCTGGCCATACTTATTCAGTCTATCGGTTTTGTCTTGAATGTGTTTGTGTGAATGCGCGAGCAGTGCAATGTCATCTGCATATTCCAAATCTTCCAGTGTAGAAAACGTTGTCCATCTAATACCTCTTGGACTGCCCTCTGTTGTCTGGCGTATCACCCAATCTATGACTGTCAAAAATAATGTTGTTGATAAGGGGCATCCCTGTCTTACTCCTGTTTTCACTTCGAAAGTTACATTACTCGATCCGACACTGCACGTAAAGTTAGAATAGAGGCTTTTTATAATGGAAACAATGCGGCTGGGAATTCCATAAGCCCTCAGAATTTTCCATAGGCTGTCCCTGTGTATGCTGTCGAAAGCCTTTTCGAAATCAACAAAGTTAATGTACAGCTGTCTCTGCCATTCTGAGCACTGCTCTATAATGTTCCTGAGGGTAAATATATGATCTGCACATCTTCTGCTCTTTCTGAAGCCCGCTTGTTCTTTCCTCAGTTTATGGTCAACTGCTTTAGAAATTCTCTGGATGATTATCCTGCCTAGTATTTTGCTGGGAACTGAGAGGAGGGTAATTCCTCTCCAGTTGTTGCAGTCTGCAAGGTCGCCCTTCTTGGGTAATTTAACAATTATTCCTTTACTCCACTCTGTTGGTGTTGTCTCAGTTTCCCAGACTTGTGCAAATAGTGGTTCTAATAGTTTTGCTGCTAGTTCAGGGTCTGCCTTGAATAGCTCAGCATTCAGATTGTCGTGACCAGGCGCTTTTCCATTTTTTAGCCCTTTGATAGCTGTGATAATTTCTTCTTTTCGTGGAATGTCTGTATTTACGTCTAAGTCACTTTCAGCCTCAGGAACATTCAGCTGAGTCTCTGGTGGTTCCTTATTCAGTGTTTCTCTGAAGTGCTCTGCCCATCTTGTTTCCTGCCCCTGTGCTGTGGTGATGAGATTTCCTTGCTTGTCTCTTACTAACGTTATGTTGTTTGCACCTCGTTTTCCACTGATAGCTTTAGTTATTTTATAAACTGTGCTTTGTTCGTTTCTCAGTGCTGCCTCTTCTGCCTGTCTTGCAAGGTCATCCAGAAATGTCCTTTTGTCAGCACGGGTTTGACGTTTTACTTCCTTGTCCAGCTGACTGTACTGTTCACTATATATTGCCTTTAACCTGGGAGACTTAGCTTCTGTTTTCTTCCTTTTCATTTCCTTTCTCTTCGCTATGGTGTTTAGCGTTTCTGGTGTTATCCAGTCTTGGCTCTTTCTTTCCTGGAATCCCAAGCATGACTTGCTGCTTTCTTTGTATATTGTTGAGATGGTGTTGAATTTCTGGTCCACATCGTCGGTCTCTGTTCTTTCCTGGCTTTTGGTAATCAGATATCGTCTCTTTACGTCGACCATGAACGCTTTTCTGGTGAGGGGGTCCTTAAGTTTCGTGATGTTATATCTTTTCTGTTTGACTGCAACTGGTCCAGCAGCTCTGAGTTTCACCTTCAGTCTTGCTACTACTAGGTGATGATCACTTCCCACATCTGCGCCTCTTCTTACTTTTACGTCTTGTAGTGCATGTCTCCATCTGCCATTGATCATTATGTGATCTATCTGGTTTTTGTCTCGTCCGTTTGGTGATTCCCATGTTAACTTGTGCACTTCTTTGTGTTGAAAAAGTGTTCCTCCAATGACCAGGTTGTTAATACTGCAGAAGCTTATTAATTTGTCCCCATTCTCATTTACTGTTCCACTGCCGCATTTCCCCATTACTCTTTCGTTATAATTATTATGTGTTCCAACTTTCGCATTTAGGTCTCCCATTACTATAATGAGATCGTACCTGGGTACAGTTTCCATTTCCTTTTGTACCTGTTGATAGAACTCATCCTTGATCTCTTCATCGCTGTCATTTGTTGGTGCATAGCATTGTATAATTGTGGTGTTGGTGAATCTCCCTTTCAGTCTTGCTCTTATTAGTCTGTTGTTAATGGGTTTCCATTCCAGTACAGACCTTTCCATTCCTTTCTTAAGGATAATGGCTACACCTTCGTTGTGCTGACCGTCCTCTCTACCAGAATAAAGTACTGTTTCCCCTGTGGCTGTTTTTATTCTCCCCATCCCTGTCCATCTGCTCTCGCTTATTCCCAGGATATGTAGTTTGTAATTCCTCATCTCTGCTGTGATCTGTCTCAGCTTTCCTGCCTCATTCATAGTTCTGACATTCCAAAAACCCATTCTGGTTTCGTGTTTTGCGGTCTGGGCATCCGTTTTCATGCCAGTGGCTTCCTTTCGGCTTTCACCACTGTCAGTCATACGAGCCTGAGACTCCGGATGTCCGTCCCGCATCAAAGTATTTTCATCTATTGCTGTTTCCGTAACGTGTGCGATTTTTTACACAGACAGGGGTGTCGGCCCTGTGCTAAAACCCCCAACCTGGAGGACCAGGGTACCAGCTTTTGTCTGACCCCTACCCACGCAGACCAGTCCAGCATGGCTGAACCTACCAGGAGTGAAACTCCCACTGGCATAAGTCATGTCATAGCGTAGACACATTCTTCTGGTTGGACTGATTTAAACAATTCATGTCTTTTTCTTCTTGCTTTAACGACAAAGGAGAGTCATATGTAGTTGGCGGGTGTGGTGTTCTGGATTACTACTCATTCTAACTGTTATAGTATCTACTTTATAGAAAAAAGTGTCTGTTAGTTGCACTTTACACGTGAAATTACATACTTGTTTTGAAGGATGGTGTTTCATCTTTTAAACGATAATCTAAGTATCACACATCCGGGGTATGTCATCAAGGCAAAACTCTCTATATAAACAGAAACTGACAGCTGCATTGGCAAAACTGCAACCATCTTTGCCCGCCTCACAAAGCGTGTTTGCGGAAACTCCAAACTCAACAGTAAGAACCACAGCTGTGGCATATAATGTCGGCGTCAACAGCGCGCATCTGTATGGCCGCGAGATATGGACAACCTATGCCAAGCAAGAAGAAAGATTCAATAACTTCTATCGACCCTGTCTTCACTGCATCCTGCATATTTCGTTAAGGATAAAGTGACAAATGTCGAGGTGCTGTGACGTGATGGCCTTCAAAACATGCATTCACTGCTAAGACAGCACAGACTACGCTGGCTTGGTCATGTTCGCCGTGTGGAAGATAGTCGCATCCACAAAGATGTTGTCTACATACAACTGTCAAATGGAAAAAGAACACCCGGGTGACTACATCTTAGGTTCCAAAATGTGTGCATGCTAGACACGAAGGTACTGGATATAAATTCAGCTACCTGGAAGGACAAAGATGCCTATCACAATACGTCGACCTGCTCCCTACGCCGTCACCTTCGAATGGACAAATCAAAGCTTTTAGAACAAACATAAGCGAAACGAAGACGCCGAATGGAAGACCAGCTGTGGGCTTACCCTTCAAGGGCACATCATGTCCAGAGTCAGTTATGACTAGAGGAAGGTACTACTAAGTATCATTTAGAACGTAATAAAACAGCGTGGTACACAGGGATAGAGCGTTCGGTTGACAGGGTGGTTAGAGCGTTCGGTTGACAGGGTGGTTAGAGCGTTCGGTTGACAGGGTGGTTAGAGCGTTCGGTTGACAGGGTGGTTAGAGCGCTGGTCTCTCGCGGCTAAGGTGTCGGATACGGTTCACGGTATCATCACGCTCCAGTCCACCCAGCTGTAAATGAGTATTTGACTTTGCTCCTTGAGTTAGGGAAGGAAAAGGTAAGGAGAAAGGGAGCTGGTCACCCCCACCTCTCGATGCTGGACTCAGTATAGTTAAGTCTCTAACACTTCACTCCCCTACGGCAGTATCTGCTATGGGAAAACCTTTACCTTTCATACAGGGATAAGGAGAGAATCCTAGACTGAACACCGTGAGTAGCAACTTCTCTCACCCCTCCCCCACATCGTACTCACGCCCACGAATGGCCAGACTGAAATAACTCTTATGTACACCATTGACGCAGACAGTGAATGCATGCGCACAGGATGATTCATATTAATTATGTGTACACAATGTGTTATATATCTTGCGGGGTTCATTCAAATCGGTAATATTTAGTCAGTCTAAACAAGTGGTAGTTAAAATATCTGGGCAGTACTGTCCACAGACGGAAGATTAGCCAAAGAGATTGAAATTATAACACTGTAAGGCTTTAAGTGACCTACCCCTGTCTAGTCCCACAGCGGGAGGGTTTTTTTGTTAAGACACAGAACTGCTCCCACCAGACATGCCGAAGGTGGCAACTAAAGCGAACTAATACTACGAAATGGCCACAGCAAGAGGACATCACAGCTTTGGTGCAGACTTCATGTCTTGAAGATATTGACATGTTTATGACCTCATGCTCTATAAGGAAGGAAGGGAGGAAAGAAGGAAGGAAAGAAGGCCGGCAGGCAGTTATTCAGGAAGACAGGGAGAGAAAAGGAGGGAATGAACGAACGAAGGAAGGAAGGAAAGAAGGAAGGAATGAGGAAGGAAGGAAGGAAGACAATACAGGGAGAAAGGAAGGAATGCATGAAAAAGGTAATGATCCATCACTTATCCACAGTTTTTAAGCATGCGAAAGTTCAAATAACCATACAGACAACACCTGATTAATGTAGGTTTTTTTTGTCAGTACTAGACTACAAATATCAGACCAAAACAATATAACAAGAAATACAAATCACTGCCCATAAAATAAGATGTGTGAGAAAAAAATACAATTTAAATCACAACAGATCTAGCGAGATAGACAGAAATCAAGGCCAGAGCTGAGAGAACACAAGTGAATGAACATATAAACAACAAAGAATAGTCTGATTTGACTATCTTGTGAAGATTAATCCCTGTGCCATCAACCAGAACGCCGCCTATGCCGGTCCCAAGCCCGGATGAAAAAGGAGGAGGGCGGCCTGCATGGAGGCCGTAAGGAGGCAGCCCCTCGACCGTGCAAAGGCACAACAGGCCAATCACCTGTTTGCTTTAAATCACGATTACGAGCAATACAAGAGAGAAAACTGGACTGATTCTAAAGGCGACGAACTGGAACGGACTACGGACTACGACTTATGGAACTTGGAACACAAGAAGTATAAATGGGAAGGAAGAGGAGCTGGTGGAAGAGATGAGGAAAGCAAAACTAGAAATCCTGGCTATAACGGATGTGGTGAAGTGGGATGTTATAAATATTTATAGGGGACTTAGTGTACTGACTGAGATCAGCTGTGAAGGTATATATATATATCTAATAAGAGTAGTGTATTATATATAACCTTACTTGCTGCCACATATGTATACCTCAGTCAGAATTATTCTGGAGTAGTGTGATGACTACGTTATGTGTCTAGGGTATGTGTATGATGAAGTGTAAGTCAAAACAACAACAGACAGATAAACAATTTAATTTATTCCACTACACGTGACAACACTGTGACACTCCCATACATAAAACACTCTACAAGGATATCTTAAAGGAGTCACTGATAACTTTTCAAATAACAATATGTATTCATTGCTGTCATGAATGAATATGTGTCCTGATTCAAATACAAAGGGAACCAGGAATCACAATCAATTTTAATTACAAGTTATATGTACAGAATTTATTAATATGAATCTTGTAGTGACATCTATTTTTAATAGTATCCTATGTGTGTTAGTTGTGTAGTAGTAATATGAGGTAATACTGGTTTTGTTTTGTTCAAGCTCTGTTGGTATTTGTCATCATGACTTCAATAGTTTGTCTTTATTGGAACTAGTATTGGAGATGTTCTCAGTTCCTGATATTAAAACAATTTAATTCCCCTCTTAATGTTATTTTTACAATGTCATTTTAAGATGGGGGTACATAATGTTGAGCTCAGCTGGCCACATCAGCTTATCTTGCGTGATGGCGGCAGGAAAAGACTCCTCTGCTCGATTTCTCCCCTGGGCTCTGGAGACACCTCACTGATAGCTAAATGGACCAAGGAGTATGCTGTCCGACTCTGGATTCAGCCAAGCTCTGACCAGGTGCTGCTCAATAACGTCAAGACCACGGTCCCTGAAAACAAGAAGGATGTACCTTCTACGTCATAACTAATTTATACTCTCTTTTTACACTGAGCACAATACACCACAAACATTGAGTTCAGAGCGTTAGGCCAACTGTCAGCTTCATCTGAAATACTTTATACCAGTATTTCCCTCCCTAATGGTTACTACGCCTCTGCAATTCCAGCATTATTTCTGTCTAATCAATAATCTAGGTGTCAGTGTACTGTTTGGCCATTCCATGCAGTTTTACTTTCCTCCGACACCTTCTGTTCAGGCTGGAGCATTATAGGCTTTTCCTCATGTTCGCTACTGAACTACACATATATACAGGCATAAATTAACAATTTTACATTCAATTTTCATTAAAAGATATTGAATATTTCAAACCTACCACAATTCATGGAAATACACAGATACGTTGACTAGCAATGAATTCTGGCACAAATACTGGCACAAATTCCCATCTGCTTATGTTCCAGGCTTTTATTTAGCAAAAATATGAGCTGGCTTCAACGCACTGTTGCTTCATCAAGCTTATTTGAACTAGTGGTCTCGAACTAACGCTCTGAATTGTGTATATTCGCAGCTCTAACCAATCACACCACGTCTACACATCTTTTCAAAAAAGTACCCCTTCTATTCGTTTCCCATAACAACACACGATAGTATTTATAGCCCGACCAATCGTGTTTAGTCTTATATTTGTTGCGCTCCAATCAATTAGGAGTTAACATGGTAGGCTATTTCCGTACGTAAGGTTTTTTCAAACACGTTAAAAAAAATTTTATGAGCAGAAATGATTTCATGCTGTCAGGCATCCCCACTATTTTATTTTGGTTATAATTTGGTAATTCCTAGACTATTTGCGTAACGTTTTACATATTCTTTGTCAGCAAGCCCTAAGGAACCCAAATATACAAATTTAAAAGAGCTACGTGGCTGCGTTCAAAATATGCAATTTCTTCTACCTCCTGTTTCGAAGATGTGCTGTCTGGGTACTGTAATGTTTTCAAACGTAAACCCATCTATTGTCATCTTTCCTAATAAGAGTTCTTCAGGATTTAAAAACCTAACTCTGGGAAGGGTAGTGAATTTTATCACTGTCGATTTGAAATAAAGTTAGTGCATGTGGCCTTACACGCGTGATGGCAGCAATTGTGTATCGCGCGACGCGTGTTTAGTGTTGCACGTGTTCGGCTTTCTGCCTCTCCCTTCTCTCTATCCTTTTTGAGTCCATCTGTTCGTTCGTTTTGGTAACGTAGTATAATTAATGTTAGGATTAATTTAGGTCATTACGCAGTGTGCCTCTCAATGTTTTTCTTAGAAATGCAATACCCGTTTCATTGAAGAAAGCGGGTAATAATACAGTAGGCTTTTACTATCAACGTGAAAGCGTTACAATTTGCCGACGAAGTAGAAAACAAGGGGGATTTCGAGTACAGTCATTGTGACAGCACTGTTATTTTACCATTGCTCTTTTCTTTATTAAATGTATTTGTTAGGCTTTATATTTACCTGATAATTTATATATGTGGATTAGAATATTTCACGACAACGGAAACAAAGAAATAAGGACAAGGAGTCATGGATCTCGATGGCAACACGCTGCTCTACAGTGGTGTACCCACATCTGAAAGAGCTAAAGGGGGCGTGGGTTGCATTGTGGCCCAAAATCAAAAAGATAGTATCAAGGGATGGAACTTTGTCTCGGAGCGCATTATTGTTGTTAAACTAAAAGAAAGAGAAACCATAGTCAACCTGGTCATAGTGTATGGGCCAAATGAGGATGAGAGAGCAGAGGTCAAGGAGGAATTCTTCGAGCTGCTTCAAAGAACAGTGGATGACTGCCTAGATGAAGTTATCATGCTCGGAGATTTTAATGCCAGAATAGGAAATGACCATGCTAGATGGGGTGGAGTTATCGGAAGATAGGAGAAGATACTCTCAATGACAATGGAAAGCGACTCCTTAGATTTTGCAGTGAGCAGAATCTGATCATTACAAACACAAAGTTCCCCCATAAGCGCATACATGCATACAGTAGATGTGAACCAACAAAGAATGAGAAGTCAGTGAAAGACTATGCCATTGTTCGGAGAAGCTCATTCAAAATTGTCTGAGATGCTAGAGTCTGGAGGGGGCCAGAGATTGGAAGTGATCACTACCTGCTAACAATCAAAAGAACAACTGAAAGAGTTGCTCAGCCTAGGAACTGCCCAACATCACGCAAGAAACCTAGTAAACGAGCAGGAGAAATGAGCATTAGGACCTACAAGCTGAGAGAGCCATAAATTAAGACCAGATATCAGGGGCTTATTGCTGCAGCGGTGAGAAACACAGAAGAACGACCTGATGACTTGGAAACCCTCTGGATTAAATTCAAAAATATCATGCAGAAGCATGAGGTGAAGTCCGACTTGGGAACAAGAGAAAGAGGACACCTTGGTGGACAGAGGAAGTCAAAGAGAAAATAAGAGAGAAGAAAATGGCATGGAAACAATACTTAGGAGCTAAAAACACAACAGGACAAATGGACAAATATAGAGAATATGTGACACTCAGAACAGAAGCAAAGAACAAAATGCTAGGAGCAAAACAGAAGTCCTGGGAAGAATTTGGAGAAAAGCTAGAAAAAGATGCACAAGAAAACCATAAATTGTTCTATAAGACCCTAAAGAACATGAGAAAGGAAAAACAATGCCCTCTCAAATTTATAAAGGACAAGCAAGGCAAATTGCTTACTGCCCCGAAGGAGGTAATGGAAAGATGGAAAGAATATTTCCCAGAACTAACGGATTATGAGCATGGTGAAGCATCAGAAATGATAAACACTAGCACAGAAGAGAAAACCAATGATGGTGAAGATGACATAAAGATGGAAGAACTGAAGGCAGCACTGGAGAAAATCAAGATGGGCAAAGCAGCAGGGCATGATGGTATAACACCAGAAATGGTTAAGTTCATGGGAGCATCAGGCGACCTATTACTCTTAAGGGTTTTACAGGCAGTATGGTACAACAAGACCACACCAAAGGATTGGGAGATTGCCATCATAACACCAATTTTCAAAAAGGGTGACAATCGACAGTGTAGAAACCATAGAGGCATATCCCTTCTCAGTGTCCCTGGTCCCTAGAATCCTAGAGCAGAGACTCCGATGCCTAGCTGAGCCACAATTGGATGAGGTCCAGTGCGGATTCCGAGCATACCGAAGTACTCAAGACCTAATCTTCACACTCAGACAGCTGAGTGAAAAGGCCCTTGAGTATAAGAGTGAGATGCATCTTTGTTTCATAGATCTGGAAAAGGCGTTTGACAGGGTCCCCTGGAGCAAACTTTGGGACTGTTTGGCAAGGAAGAATACTCCAGCACCTCTGATTCATGCTATACAGAGCTTCTACAAGTCTTGCAGAAATTATGTGAGGACAGCAAACCATACGTCAGAAGAGTTCAGGACCACCACTGGTGTAAGACAAGGTGATATCCTATCACCTTACCTGTTCATACTCCTTATGGACGATGTCATCAAGGCATGTAAGAAGAGAACAAAAAAGTATTCAGTGGGGTACTGGAAGATGAGACAGGTCTATATTTCGGAGCTGACATTTGCTGATGATGTTTCCCTGATTGCTAAATTAGAGGCACATCTCCAATCCAACCTGCAAGTCTGGAAGGAAGAGCTGGAGAAGAGAGGGATGGTCATAAGCAGCTCTAAAACAAAATCCATGGTGGTATCACGAGAAGAAAGAAGACATCAGATTAAGCTGGGAGAACAGGTCCTGGAGCAGGTCGACCACTTTAAATACCTCGGAGCTATTATAGACCGAAAGGGAGGCATCTAAGAAGAGTTGGCCACTCGAAAAGCAGCAGCTGTGAGACTTTTTCAGGCCATAAATCGAGGATTCCTCAGCAAGAGAGAGGTTGGTAAGAAAACGAAGATGGCTGTATACCGCTCCACCTATGTCCCAGTCTTGACATATGGATGCGAGTTATGGGCAATGACTACAACCCATAAAAGCCAGATCCAAACCTCAGAAATGAGGTATCTGAGGAAGGTGGTTGAAGTAACAAGAAGAGACATGGTACGCAACCAGACGATACGTCAAGGCCTTAAATCCTACCTCCTGCAGACCCAAGTAG
This sequence comes from Oreohelix idahoensis, assembly GCA_024509875.1. NCBI lineage: Eukaryota > Metazoa > Mollusca > Gastropoda > Stylommatophora > Oreohelicidae > Oreohelix > Oreohelix idahoensis. The sequence goes on along the minus strand of JAMPIV010008098.1, from coordinate 106,011 downwards.
AACAGTCCCAATTGAGATGGTTTGGCCATGTCTGCAGAATGGGTGAAGATCAGATACCACGACAGGGATGGGAAACAATAGCCAAGGATCCAGACCCCGAGAACGACCCATAGTCCGCTGGGAGGACAACGTTAGACAATCTTTGAAGGACCGAGGACTAGAATGGAGCCAGGCCAGGAGGAAGACAGCCGATAGGATAGTCTGGCGCTCTCTCTTCCAAACCTCTACACCTCACGGTAGAAGGGGAACGACTAAGTAAGCCATCAACCAGGAGCTCTGGCATGTAGCCTCACTATGACATCTATGAGGAATAGAAATAACAAAGGAGAAGGTGGAACAAGGAGGTGATACACATCTGAAGGAAATACAACATGACAGCACATCAGACCCATCACGTGCACTTGGTCGAACACCAGTAAACAATCTCCATTTCATTAACCTACAGCTCCATGTGAAGCATATGCCTTCAATAATTTCACGCTAATTCTTCCCGTTCTGTTTCATCTATTCAAAGTCTTTCTGCTTGTTCATTTATTCTTTCAGCAAATCCATTTTTCGTGTATGAGGTTCCGTCTATTTCTCTTAACCAGGTAGTTCCAGAATTAGGACTGCCTTGTGATGCTAATACACTGGTTTTCTCAATGTATGTCCTATTCAGTATGAAGAAAAGGTGTCTGGTAGAAATTAAGAACAGTAGAACGGATGTCACCATGTTGAGGGGATGGTTATCCATATTAGCGTTGCAGCTAGCCTTAGCCTACACACAGCATGCTGCGAGCGTTTTCAGACAGCTATCATTAACCAGTTGAAATGAAGAACAGAGAGCTGTGTGTAATACGACATTAAGAACGATATCAAAGTTTCAGTAATAAGGGTAAAGGTTAAAATCTTAATCCTAACCGTGAACCAGAACCTTAATCCGGCCGTTATGAAGGACAGTGAAATGGAAGCTGCCATATAACCAAACACTGGACTTTTCCCCTAAAAGCCTGATTGTTAGTCGACCATTATTAATTTTGACAAAGATCGAAACTGGGTTAGGGTTAGGTTAAAGCTAACTGCTAGAAACTGGGTTGGGGTTAGATTAAGACTAGCTGCTCGAAACAAGGTTAGGTTAACGCTAGCTGCTCGAAACATGGGTGGGGTTACGTTAAGGGCAGCTGGAACGCAAATATAGATTGCAAGTCTCGCAATATATGACATTTTAAAAAAAATTAATGATGAAAAATATTCCGTTCAACCTCTGATGGGTCATAATTTGGGTATATATTGTTTTCAATTTCAAATAATATGAACAACTGCCGATATGGGAAAGTGGCATCACACCTGTTAAATCATTATAAATAGGGCAAATCACAATTACGCTTGTATGTTTAAAAAAAACCCCAAACAAAATATGGCAACATAGCGGACCTTTTCTACTGTCGTAAACTTCTACTCTTAATCCTAACCTTAACGACGTTTGTCACTTACTAGGATGACATCGAAGAACAGGTCCCACTATTCTTCAGTTCAACCGCCTAATCCCAACACCAACCTTGTTCCGAGCTTTGTCAAACAGCTAGTCTTCAACTTACACCAACCTTGTTCCGAGCTTTGTCAAACAGCTAGTCTTCAACTTACACCAATCCTGTTCCGAGCTATGTCAATAAGCTAGTCTTCAACTTACAATCAACCCTATTTCGAAAGTTGTCAAACAGCTAGTTCTCAACTAACACCACCCTGTTCCGAGCTTTGTCAAACAGCTAGTCTTCAACTTACAATCAACCGTATTTCGACGTTGTCAAACAGCTAGTCCTCTACTAACAAGCAACACTATTTCGAGCTTCGACAAACAGCTAGTCCTCAACCCTATTTCGAGCGATGTCAAACAGCTAGCCATAAACCTAACACCAACCCTGTTTCGAGATTTGTCAAAAATAATAACGTCCGCAAACGTTGTGGCCATATTGAAAACAAAAACAAAACAGATACACACGAAGCGAAACAGTCGCTTACCAATAAATACTCGGCTAACATGGAGGGCTCGTGTTTAGTGTCCCAAACTTTAACCAAAGATCTTAATGGTATAACTGTACATACAATAACAGTAGGTTCACAATATTGCTAACATTTATAAAGAAATCTAGTAATAAGAACAATACATTAAAGCTTTACATATAACGTTACGGAGATTACCTGAAGATGTGTGTATGAATATTTTTAACAAACATGGGTGATCTTTGTATTTCTGCACTGGCAATGACAACATCTGATGACGCAGACGTCTGCCTAGTTTAAAATTATGAATTAACTACGAGACACGACACAAAACTCTGTGATAAAGGTAATTTTAAAAAATAATAAAAATAATAAATTAGCAGATCGTTTAATATCAATAGCTATCTTCTTCTTCTTCGTATTAATGTTTTTCTTCTTCATCTTCTGCTGCTGCCAATGCCATTTCTGGTGGCGGAGACGATCATGTCTCTCCACAACTTCTTGTCTCCAGTACTATGTATCAATTTTGTTCTTGACTTCTGTATTTACCATGATATCAAACTGTCCAGTATTTTTTCTCTTTGCCATGCACTGTCTCCTTTTCCTTCAATCTTTCCTTTTGTTTAAGATATATTCCAGCTATTTTTGTGTGTCATAATATGGCCAAGGAAAGTGGATTGCTTCCTTCTGACATGATGAGAAAGCTTCACTGACCTTTTTCAGGACTTGTCTCTCTACATTCACACAATGCTGTTTATTCATTATTCTGCTTTTTGTTTCATGCCATAATGTTAAGCTGCCCTGTATCTTCTCTATTTGCCAGATTTTATAGCTGTTACAGTTTTATGGTTGGATTGAAACTTCTCAGTACTGTAACACAATAACCACTGTCGGTTTGCTACACCAGTAACGGTAAATAAATAAATTAAGGTGACCACATAGTTCAAAGCAAAAAGACTGACAATATTCACTTGTGTGTTTCGGAAAGGATTTTTTTTTTTTTTAATTTAATGAAAAAAAAATATTCCGTTCAACCTCTGATGGGTGATAAGTAGGATAAATATTGTTTTCAATTCCAAATAATATAAACAACTGCCGGTATGAGAAAGTGGCATCACATTTGTCAAATCATTGCGAATAGGGACAATCACAATTGTGCTTATACGTTAAATAAATAGAAAAAAATAAATAAACAACAAAAAAAAAATAAAATAAAATAAAGAAGAAACTCTGAACAAGAATAATATTAAAGTGGAGGGGTGTAAAGGCCTGGTGATTCCAGTTATATGACTTTAACAGATATTTGATTGACTTTCATCTGTTAAAAGTCATATGCATTGTAAGAACAGCATCAGACCTTCACATTCCCAGCCACTATATATTAACATTTGTTCGTGTTAAATATTGTTTGACCATATTATGAAGTTTTCTAGGTTTGTCTATTCCCAACACCTTTTCTATATTTATAGGTAAGTTGGATGCTTGCAAATAATCTAATATTGGTATTCTCATTTGTTCATACCGCTTACATTTTAACAAGAAATGTTCTATATTATTGTCTTGAAGACATCCTGCACAGTAAGTTTCTTCTATTCTGAAATAGCCTTTTCCCAGCTGTAGTCTGAGAAGTTTCTTATTACTGGGAATTTTCAATTTCCTACATATCTGACATTTTCTTGTTGGAGCCTTGAACATCTTATATGTATGTCTTCCTTTCAGATTTTTATCCCACTCTGCTTTTCATTCATCTGTTATTAAATCTTTAATTAAGCCCTTAATCTCTGATTTACTCGTCCCTACATTTATTAGATTTTTATCAGATCTACCCTTCTTGGCTTTTTTATCTGCCTTTTCATTTCCTTCTATGCCAACATGTGAAGGTATCCAAGCAATTAAGACTGAACATCCTCTGGAATATAAGTATGTAGTAGCCAGAAATATCTCCTCTGCTATTTCAGGTCTACTACATTCTCGTAAGTTTCTAAGTGCTTTAATTGTTGAAAGAGAGTTAGTTAAAACTGTTAATTATTTGGGAGGGTTATTAGAGAATATTTCTAGTGCTTTTAGTATTGCCACCATCTCTGCAGTGAAAATGGATGTATTTTCCGTGATGCTATATTCTTTTGCCATTTTCTATATTGGAATATATATTCCTATCCCCAATTTGCCATCCTCTCCCTTGGATCCATCTGTGTACTCAGTAATGCTGTCTTTTGATATTTGTTGTATATATTTATTGGCTGTGTTTTTAATATTTTCTATATTATTTGTTTTCTTAAGTATTTCTGCTAGGTGGTAGTACGTGTCTGGTTTCTTGATCTCCCAGGGGGGAATCACTGGCTTGTATTCACAACTGTTATTAATTGATGTAATTAATGTACCCAGGTGGACAATTTCCTCCATACACTTCCATCCTGTAGGGTATCTGGTGGTATTCATTGGCTTGACCTGAGTTGTTAGTTGGCATCTGGTAAAAGCTGTATGCGCTGGGTGAGACTTATCTAACATAACTCTGTTCATGTAATTTAGTCTTAACTCCTTTTTCCGTAATTCTAAGGGTATAATTCCTAAAGCCACATCTATAGCTCCCATTGATGTTGATCTGATTGCACCTGCCTTTGTAAATAAAGCCTGATGATGAATTCTGTCTAATTTAATCTTGTTACTGTGTGCAGCAGAGTCATATATTATATTTCCATAATCTATTTTTCATCTAATAAAAGATTTATAAAAAGGGAGCATTGTCTTAGTGCTTGCACCCCATCCATTACCTTTCAAATATCTTAATAAGTTAGTCAATCCTCTGCAAGACTACACTAGTTTATCTATGTGTTTATTCCAGTTCAGCTGTTGGTCCAATATCATTCCTAGATATCGAGTGGTTTGCACTGTATTAATGTTTTGCCTTTGGATATTTATGTCTATAATTTTATTTTTTACAACCCTACCTTTACTGAAGATCATTCCCAATGTTTTATTTGTATTCAGTTGAAAACTCCATTTTGTCATCCATTTACATACTTTATTTATTTGCTTCTGTAGATCCTTATATAATTTTGGAAGATGTCTCCCAGTCCTTCAAATAGCAACATCGTCTGCAAACTGTGACAATTTATTTGTTATATCATTAAATTTCGCACCTTAATCATTTACCATTATTGTAAAAATTGAAGGAGACATTACTGATCCTTGGGGTATTCCATTTTGTTGTTCATACAGTTCTGATCTATCATTGTTTTCCTGAACAGTGAAATATCTATCTTGCAGGAATTTCTCTTAATAATTATATATTTTACCGGTTACTCCTATCTTCTTCATTTTAAAGAGAGCACCTTCTCTCCAGCATTCATCATACGCCCTAGCTATATCTAAAAATACTACCACAGTTTTTTCTTTCTTTTGAAATCCTGATTTTACTTCATGTTCCAATTTAATTATCTGATTCATAGTGCATCTGTTCTTCCTAAATCCTGACTGAGTTTGATAATATAAATTATTCTTTTCCAAATAAAACTTTAATCTTTTATTTACTATGGTTGCTAATATTTTATCTAGATGGGAAGTTAAAGAAATTGGTCTGTATGAACTGGCATCATGGGCATCTTTTTCTGGTTTTAGTATTGGAATAATTACTTCTGTTTTCCACGTTTTGGAAATTTTTCCTGTATTCCACATTTTGTTGAAAAGGGATGTTATAATTTCTATGGTACATTTTGGTATGTGTTTCAAGATTTCATAGCTCAAGATGTCATGCTCTGCTGATGTATTTGTTTTGTCCTTTATTGTATTTTCAACTTCTTCCATTGTAATATCTGCATTTAAATATGATAAATTTTCAGTATTATAACGTACTTCTTTACTGAGTTTTTTTAAGAAGTATGCTCTTCTGTTGACTTCAGCCTGTCCTAGATTTTCCTTAGAACTAACTCTGTGGAAGTAGCTGGAAAGCACCTCTGCTTTCTGCCAGTCAATCTCTGCCCTTTCAGGTCTTTTTATATTAGGTATTATCATATGTTTAGTTCTACCTTTAATGCTTTTAACTTCTTCCACACATCTGTTGTAGAGTTAGTTTTAGGGTTCAGTGTTTGGCAGAAATGTCTCCAATGATTTTCTTTTGCCTTAAGTATTATTCTGTTTGATTCATTTCTTACGTTCTTATAAATGTCTAAATTATCTTCAGATCTACGCTTTCTATATTCTTGTAGAGTTTGTTTTCTTTGTTTTTAAATTTCTGTACATCTAACTGTCCACCATGGTACTGGGTTTTTGTTCCAATGTTCATTCTTTTTGCTTCCTTAATGCGGTGTGGAATTATGTGTTCTGGCATTTATGCATTTGGTATATGTTTAACAGCTATTAGTAATATTTATTTTGTGAGATTATCTGCAAATACATCTATATTTTCATTTTCTATATTATTCATTTTTATCTCTACCATTTCTACCTGAAAAGCTACCCAGTTAGCTTTATTATAGTAAAATTTCGGTTTTTCTACCAGTTTGTTAGGTTTGTAATTATCTTTTAGTGTTATTTCAATGGGTAAATGATCTGAATTTGTATCCCCAATAACTTCCCATTTTGCATTAGCAAGATTTGGTGTTATAATGCTTTTATCAATAGCTGTGTCTTGTTGATTTGCACAAGGGTTAATTCTTGTTACTGATCCATCATTCAGTATTATTTGTTCATTGTTTTCAATGAAGTCCAACAGTAGTTTTCCTGATTTGTCTATTACATTGCTTCCCCAAGCTGTATGATGAGCATTGAAGTCTCCCACTATGATAGTTCTGTTATTTATTCTTTTATTCACGTCTGAGATATCTCTTTCGTTTATGTTTTGACTTGAACAGTAAAGGTTAACTATTTTTATTTCTTCTAACTCAGTAGACACTGTTATAGTTATTCCTTCAAAATTTTCTGTTCTAAATGATTCCCAGTCCGTTATTATATATGTTTTATTAACTAGAAGTGCCACACCTCCTCCTTTTTGAGTTTCTGTCCTATCATTTCGAAAGACTTTATATTCAGGGATGGTAAAACGTTGACTCGGATTAAGATTAATCTCTTGAATGGCAAAAATTACTTTAGATTGTTTAAACGCCTATTAATGCTGGCATATATTTTTGGCACTTCTGCAATTCCACTGTATTATTCTAATGTTCTGTACGTCCATTATTTAATTGTTAAGTTTGTTATAAATAGTGTTGTACTCTTTTACTCTGAGAAGTGTATAATATATTTATTTATTTGTTAACAACAAAGTCTCCTAGATTTTCGGTTTCTCTGTAAAAGTGAGTTTTTATTTCACTTTGAAGATTCAGCATAAGGTAGGGTTTCCATAATGTTTTGTTCCAAAACCGGGACATTTCCAAATTTTTACCTAAAAAACCGGGGACATTTTGTAAAAAAAACGGGACATGTTAAAAATTAAGGTAAAGCACAAATAAATATGTTGTATAATATATGTTGCACTTAAAATGAGATACTGGTATAAAAATACACACACTAACTAACACAACTTCCACTTTAAAAAAGAATTCTAAATTACAAACATACTTAATTAGAAAAATCGCACCTTTAAAAAATACACAATAGTCAAGTTTATATTTCAGATTCATCAGAATATTTATCAGATTTATGGACCTATTCAAGAAGTTTTTTTTCTTCTGATATTTGGACATAGAACTCAGCATAAGAGAAATTCTTAAAATGGGTCTTTATAATGGTTAAAGCTTTCACTGTCTCAATTTTAAGTCTGTTTTTTTCGTCTGTCCAAAGCGCATTTATTAATGAAAAAACACGTTCAACAGCTGCATTGGATCCTGGCAGTGCCAAACAAAAACTAACTAGGCATTTCAGGTTCTCAGCATTTATATCCTGCTTTGTAAAATGAGCGAACATCTCACACCATTTTTCACTGACACTTTGATCCTTCAGTTCACCCCACACATCAAATTTGCTTTCACAATATTTTTTCACATATGCAAACTCATCAAATAAGTCCTCTTCATTCACAGTAAAATTTGGTGGCACTGTCTTCATGAATATGTAGCTTTCTTGGATGTTCTTCCAAGTCACAGACTCCTTTCCCTTCAAATTGATCCAATCCATAGACTGAAGAGGCGTAAGAAATGGTGCACACTACTCCTGAATATATTCAATGCAGATGTCATAGAAATCTACTGCATCCGTTACCCAAAGAGTTTTTTTTTCAGGAAGGACCCTTAAAAAGCGGGACATTTGGAATAAATTCGGAACACCGGAACATTTTATAAAAAAACGGGACTGTCCCGGGAAAAACGGGACGAATGGGAACCCTAGCATAAGGGCTTTCACAATGTTTGATACAGAATGAATAAGTTTTTGACAATCTGTCATTATTTCATTCCACATTTCTTCTAGTTGTGTTTTATCTGTTCGTTTTTGCTCACTCCTTATGAGTTGTCTTTCTGACTCAATCCTTTTCAGTAAATCTTCATCCTCTTCTTTGAGTTCTGCTAATTTAGCCACATCTTTAGCTACTTCATGCTGTATTTTTCTCATGGTTTTCAAGATTTCTTCTGCCTTTCTCCCTGTATCTTCTGTTATCGATGATTTGATTATTTCACTTTCTTCTGGTAGATTGCTATCTTTTGTCAGTATTTTTTGGACTTTATTTTTCTTTTGGGTTATTTCAGCATTTCTGGTTTTGACTGTGATTTCTCTTGGTGACGGAGTTGTAGATATAGCGACTGATGATTGATGTTGTTGTAGTGCTAATTTAAATGGTGTGTTAGTACTGACTGACTTTATTAGAGCTAGTTTTGTTTGTTGGTAATGGGGACATCCTAGGAAACGTGAACTGTGGTTTCCTAGACAATTTGCACATTTTCTGTTTATATTTCTTGTTCTGTAATCTTTATCATCTTCTACTAATTTGCAGTGATCATAGGTGTGGTCCCCTGCACAATATCGACATTTATGCTTACTTCTTAATGTTCTTTTGGTGTGGCCAAATTTCTGGCAGTTTGAGCATTGAATGACTGGTGGTATGTAAGCTTCTGTTTTGATTTTAGTACTGCCACTGAAGAAATGTGATGGGATTTCTCGCCCTTCTAATGTAACTATTATTACAGTTGACGTTCCTAATTGCTGTGATATCCTTTCCAGTTTAAGAATCCTATATTTTGGATTTTCTGTTTGTAATCTAGTTTTTATTTCTTCCTCTGGAACTGTTACAGGTATTCCTTTAATTACACATTTCCTGGTTTCTTTGACTAATTCTAGCCTAGCTTTAATGTTGTGTGCCACTTCTACTTGAAGAGGACTTACTTCGTTTTGTTTTATTAAAGCTTTTGACTGTGCAGTCATGTTCATTATGAGTATTATGCCAAAATTTGTTCTTTTTATGTGTATTATTGGCCCTTTATCTATAACTGTTTCTAGTACATTGATGATCTTACTGTCTGGTAATGCTCTAATACTTACCACTTTGCCACTGATTTGAAAAATCCTTAACCTTGGGAGGTTTTGTTCAACTTTATGAGTAGGCTTATTGATTTGTTGGTCTTTCATATGATTCTCAACACCCTTATTCTTTGAATCAATGTTCAGATTATTGGTTTTCTCTATCATTTTACTCTGACATCTTCCTTTTTTCTTAATTGTTTCCTTTGAAGCTTGTATCTTCTTTCTATCCTTTTCTCTATTTGTATTCCTGATTTTCCCTTGATCATCATTCTGTTAGTCAGCTTGTACTATTTCAGCCCATGATTTTCTGCAGATACTACCTGTTTTCAATCTTGTAAGAGCCGGCATGTCTTTTAGAATAATTGTCCTTATTTAACTTTAAATATAAAGTATAATATTTAGTAGTTTTGTAAGTAACGAAAATTTGAAATTCAAAAATGGCGCTTTTGACTTTCAAAACATGGAAAGTCGCGGATGCAAAAGTAAATATAAAATTAACACTAAGTGTTAACCAATCTTAATTATTCAATATTGTTATGAACGACAAAAATACTAATAATTCTTTAAAGAATTTTAGCAAACAAATTAACTTCCCTGCAGTAAGCTTTTGCACAAAAGAATTAGAATCACAAGTAAATCAATAATGGAACCGCCATCGTAGATTATCATTTTACTATGACATCTTCCTTTTTTCTTAATTGTTTCCTTTGAAGCTTGTATCTTCTGTCTTTCCTTTTCTCTATTTGTATTCCTGATTTCCCCTTGATCATCATTCTGTGAGTCAGCTTGTACTATTTCAGCCCATGATTTTTTATAATGAAATAGAAGGACTACTAAAAAGTAAGACATAGTTATTTTAAATAATAAATGTCAGTGAAGGTTATTTATTACACATCAAATAATAATGTCATCAAATCACTTTGATTTTGTGTCTATTGATATAATAAGATGATAAAACTCGTCTTTAAAAGCGCTTGATCACTTTTTAAATACCCACAGAAACATTGTCAAGTAAATAACACTAGCGGGTTTTTTTTTTAAATTTAATGATGAAAAATATCACGTGCAACCTCCGATGAGTTATAATTAAGATATGTATTGTTTTCAATTCCAAATAATATGAACAGCTACCGATATGGGAAAGCGGCATCATACCCGTCAAATCATTGCAAATAGGGCAAATCACAATTACCTATTATGCTTGTTTTTTTTTAAAAACCCAAACACACAAAACCGAGTTAAAAATCTAACAAAACCAAATAAAAACACCAAACAAAAATAAAATTACGGGGGAGGGGTGTAAAGGCCTGGTGTTTCCAATTATATAACTGACTTTAATGGATATTTAATTGTCTTTTACCTGTAGAAGTCATTTGTATCGTAATGCATTTGACTTTTAACAGATAAAAGTCAATTAAATATCTGTAAAAGTCAGTTATATAACTGGAACCAATAGGCCTTTACACCCCTCCACTTTAATATTATTCTTGTTCAGAGTTTCTTCTTGATTTTGTTTATTTGTTTGTTTATTTAACGTATAAGCACAATTGTGATTGTCCCTATTTACAATGATTTGACAAATGTGATGCCACTTTCTCATATCGGCAGTTGTTCATATTATTTGGAATTGAAAAAAATATATATATTCTAATTATAACCCATCAGAGGTTGAACGGGATATTTTTCTTCATTAATTTTTTAAAAAAAAATGTATTGTAAGAACAGTGTGACGTACGTCTAGTTTGTCAAGTGAATTTTCCCTGATTTGATGGATGATTAAAGGGACTTTAGCTTTTCATAACATTAGAATCCCTGAACATCAGTATTGTTGTAACATTTCATCAACTAAGAGTAGCGGCTAGGATCAAAGCAGTCAAAGAAGATCCCCAGAACAGAGAAGCAGAAGTTTAGCATCTCCGTACGAACACTAAACCGTTCGCAAGACGGACACGAGCGGTCAGAAGAAAGCTTCTTGCAGACTTCGCACTTCTGTGGCCACCGGCAGAGTTGCCCGAAAGACGGAACGCTCAGCGTAGCGGATACGATCTGAGGAATCAGGAAACTCACCGCGAACGAGGCTAGTCTCGCCGAAATTTCACATCCTCGTGCGAGCAGCCTGAGACGAACGTAGATCGGAAGCCAGTCGGGCCATCGTGGTTAGCATGGCGGCTAAATAACTTCGACTTTTCCTGGGAACTGAAGAGGCGCAAAATTTTCACACGTACCATTTATCTTGCCTTTCTAATAGATAAATACAGAATCTCAAAAGGGAAACGTTATCATTCGTTCTGACAGAATTCTAAGATTCACTAGCATATAGCTAAATTCCTGTTAGATTTCATCTAAATTGTTGGCTATTGGAGTGAAATTCTTTTTCTGTGCAGACGGTAATTAATACTTTAGCTTCGAGTGATCAGTGGTCTAGTTATTTCATATTTAGTTCACGGGATTGTGGTGTAAATTTAACCTTATTAAATAAGCCCATCTTCAAAGTTTTAGTGCAAACTAATGTTACAGCTAAAAGTATTTCCTAATACAATTAACGCGTAAATTAATTTTGCAGACGTTAAAAGGAATTATAACCAGTAAATCCAGTTTAGTTCTGTATAGATAGATGTGCTTTTAATTATTTTAACTCACGGGGAGTTTTCCTGATTTGTTAATTGACGACGCTAATAAAGTAAATAGGCTAACTGTAATTTATCGCGTGTCAGATTATAATATGACTTGTAATGCATTTCTTGTTTTGATTATCTTTCATTCAGAACGATCATTCAACCTGCATCCCAGCAATTATTAATTATATACAGAGTTCTGCCAATTCAATTCGATAACTCCAGTAACATATGAACCTTTTTAAAGCTAAACTTGTGGCGACCTGTAATGGGCCCCGCTCCTCTGAATTTAACTGAGAATAAAGCCACCCAAGAAACACTTTTAAAATACTAGTTCATATAGTCCTTAAAGTAAAACTGGAAGCAGAACATATTTTATTCACTGTCCTATTTGTGAAGAAAAAAACATAGGTCTACCTGAACACTGTCTGTCAAGTATATTCAGTGGATTTTACAGACCCCCGAAGAAGAACTTACCTCAGTGTTTTTTTTTTAACTTGTGACATTACGGAAAAAGAAAGTTATCTCCACCAGCTGTGCCAATTTTAGGAACCACACCATACCTCACGCTTAGCCAAGTGCCTGTGCCATTTATTAGGAACTTTATCTAAACCAACAGTAGCCTTTACGCTTCACCGTCTGGCGATTTTTGAGACTATTTGTTACCTCGTTAAATCTGGGGCCTGACACGGAAGAAATAAGAGGACCAGTCCATTATTCCACGGTATTTGCTGCTGTGGTAAATAATTCCTAGAGTGACAGAATTCACCATTTTGGTAAGTCTGCGTGTGTGTTTGTGGGATGGCCAGCCCTAGTGTTTTTTTGAATGAAAGGAGATTTAATCTTTTCTTTACCCTTTTAATTAGTTCGACCTAGTATTAAGGTGAATTATATTCATTGTACGGGACTTCTCCTAGCGGGATTGTGTAACTGTGTTCATTCCCCCCTCCCGTAAAATTTGTATGATTAAAGGGAGACATTTGAGAACCCTAGCTTTTCCTCTACACCCCCCCTCCCCTTTTACTGTAACCCCTTGCCTCAGAGTAATAAATTTACCAGTGGGTTAAATTGCCTATCTCTGATCACCCCCCCCCCCCCCCCCCCCCCCCCTTCTTGTCTTTTGGACCGGGTCTTGTCTGTTAGTAAATACAAACGGGAAACGGTGGATGGGATATTTCTCCTCAAAACCCCCTCTTCCCTTATCATATTTGTATTCTGTAACTTTTGATTTTTGACTGTAAATGTATAATTATTTGTGACTGCTTTATGATAATAAAGGTATTAATCTTTATTTGTGTTGGTTGTCGGCTGGCCCAAAACTCCAAACATTTCCATCTGTGTAGGCTGTATTCATGTACGTTGGGCGACAGAATCACCAAATCGGTGAGTGCGCCTGAGCGACTGGAATTGACAAACAATTGTTTGTTCAGAAGAGAGATAGGAATAGTCTGTGAGAAACAGATATTGTCGTAATAAGAGACTGTCCTTGCTCTCCCCAGCGCTTGTGAATCTACTACCTCATTCTCCTAAATCCTTATTCTCACAGAGCCTTCAATATTCCTCTACACTCTAAAGGGACCAATATCCATCAGCACCCTCTCAGATAAAAATTACGACAATATATGGTTAGCTCGTTCGAGATTTTGAACCTAGTTAAAATAGAGTGTGGTTGATTGTCTTTGTGAAGTAGGGTATAATCTTTAAAAGTAATTACTTCCCCTAGACCAAGCCGTTCAGTATTTGGGCCGACCACACAATAATTATGACAGGTTTGTTTTTTTCCACAAGAGCAGGCAGTTAGTGATTATAAAAGATTTGTCACCTTTGTATTCTCTGGCAGAGGGAATTGAAATTTTTTGGTTATATAATTGCTGGGACTGCGTGATTGTTTTACAATCACTAAAGGTTTTGAAGCGTTTGAGTTGAGCTAAGCTAAAGACGGATTGTTCTGATTTAAAAAAAAATTAAGTTAACTACGTCTCATCTCAAAATTGTCTTCAGGGACGGAGTTTGTTGTTAGAGAATTAACATTTTCTGGGGAAAAAAAAAAAAAAAAAAAAAAAATTTCCTTTTAAATTGTTTTAATATAAATATTTCTCTACTGTTAGTAATAGTAGATTTTTTTTTCTAGTGTAACTTACTAATTTAATTGGCATAGTTGCTTGCGTTAAAAGTCTTAAGTGACAATAATAGCGGCGATAAGTTAACACACGAGGTCATTAAGTAAATTGTTTTTTACTTTCGTTTTTTCTCGTAGCGGCTTTGAATTTTTTTCCCTTCTTGTTCTTTCGTACTATTCTCTAGTCATACTACATCTTATTCTCTAACAATGGCAGAGAGGATACAGATGAGATCCATCCTGAGGCTGGAAGCGAAAGAGGCAGGCTTAGACGCAGAAGCGGCGAATCTGTTTATCAACCAGGAATTGGAAATATATGACGCGCAGCAACAAAGAGCAGAAGCAGATGAGCCATCTCGAAAACAAAATCTAGAGCAGTCATCCTATTCTTCCAATCCTTCTCAACATTATAACCAACGAGATAATAATAACCAGAGACCTCCCCAGGAAAAATCGAAATTCTACAAAACTCGATACCCCCCAAATAATACTTCTGATCAACCCACCAAGCCTACGTGGCAGCGCGGCCACCAAGGTCAAGGAAAAGAGAAGACCCCTACAACAGGAACGTCTGATCAGGGAAAACAAACCGGTCCGAACCGCATCGGATGTTTGCATACAGCCTCGAAAGGTAGAGTCAATGTCAGTGATTCTCAACCTGAGGGGGGCCGACCCTCAACGCGAGGAACTGTACTTTTGAACGGTACCTCTACTACTTGTCTTTTTGACACGGGATTAAGTTTTGATTGTATTGTCGCCAGGCACCTAGTCAAACCCGGTCAGGAGACAGAGGAAACCGTCAAACTATGTGGAGTTTTCAAGAGTGATGCACCCAGGACGCTTCCTATCGCACTGGTAGAAATACACTCCGATTTTGTCAGAGGTGTTATTAAAGCGGCCATTATGGATGATCCTACCTACCCAGTTATCCTAGGATGTAGATATGTGTTTATTGGGAGACCAAAGGAGCCGATTGTGGCAGCGGTAACCACAAGAGGGCAAGCCAAGAAGGAGAGGGAGCCTGCGCCAAATTTGTTGCCGAATGAACTGAAAGAGGCGCAACAAAAGGACCCTACTCTGGAGCTCTGCTTTAGAAAACTACCCATGGCTAAGGACCCCAGACACAACGGAGACATCTTTTCTAAGGATGGCGTATTGTATCGTAGAACGGGCAACCCGGACACGGGGAATAACCAGCTCCTAGTACCGACGCAGTACAGAAGCCAGATCTTAGAAATGGGGCACTCTCTTCCCTTTAGCGGACATATGGGACAAAACGCCACTATTCAGCGAATAAAAACCCACTATTGGTGGCCAGGAATGAACTCTGACATTATCAGGTATGTGAAATCATGCGCCCAGTGCCAACGGGTAGCACCCAAGCACTTGACACCCCCAGTACCCATGGGGCAAATGCCAATTGTGGGGACTCCATTTGAACGGGTTGCTGTCGACATCATTGGACCCCTGGAAAGGACCAAAAGAAAGAACAGGTTCATCCTGACATTAGTCGACACTTGCACAATGTGGGCCGAAGCTGTACCGCTAACATGCACAGATTCCAAGCATGTCGCAGAAGCCCTCGTGCAAATCTTTACACGGTTGGGATTCACTCAACAAGTTTTGACGGACAATGGATCCCAATTCCGTAGCCTGTTAATGGAGGAGATCTTTAAGATCTTGAGGGCCAAACATATCCACACAAGTCCCTACCATCCGGCCGGAAATGGGCTCGTGAAACGTTTTAATGGCAGCCTCACCACCATGTTACGTAAGCTGGGTCAGGAGAAACCGGAAGACTGGGACCTATATATATCGGCTGCCTTATTCGCCTACCGAGAGGTACCCCAAGCGTCTACGGGATTCCCGCCTGCTACACTTTTATTTGGCAGACCTATTAAGGGGCCACTAGAAGCCTTACTTCGGTCGCTGACAGACCAAAAGGCTGACGAGACAGTCGTCTCTGCAAGCAAGTACGTATCTGAGCTCAAGAAAAGGTTAAAGCTAGGATGGAATCTAGCTATGACAAACCTTACGAAAGCCCGCGCTAAAATGCTAAAAGATACAACAAAGCTGCAAAAGAGAGAGAACTACAACCAGGGGAGAAAGTTTTGTTGCTACTTCAACCGGAAGCAATAAACTTCGCATCGGATGGCAAGGGCCGTTTACCGTCCTTAAAAAGATCTCACGTACCAATTACAAGATCTCCATCAAAGGAAAGGAGAAGGTCTTCCACATAAATCTGCTTAAGAAATATTTGGAAAGACCGGTGCCATCCTCCGAGCATTTCCTGGCTGTCGCCATAGCAACGGAAGACGAGGATGATGATGATGGTTGCATGGAGTATCCATTGCAACCCACAGAATCCTTTAAAGATGTCAAGTTCGGCGATAATCTCTCAGAGGAACAACAAACAGAAACCAGGGCGCTACTGAAGCAGTACAGTGCAGTCTTAACGGATGTACCTGGTCGAACAAATCTCATCGAATTTAACATGAAATTAACAAACGAGACCTCTGTTCGAACCAGAGTATACCCCATTCCGTACGCCAAAGCTGATGCACTTCACGGAGAAATAGACAAGCTGCGTCAGGCAGGAATGTTGCGATGATTGTTGCAACGTTTTTCGACTATGTATTTATTTTCTAATGCATGGGAAATAACTCATGTATTGTAGTCACTTTTTTATTTCTACTAGTTGTCTAATCGTGTGACGATAGTTGCCGATAGTCTGTGCGAACGATTTTGAGTCATGTCCATATACGGAGCGCTCAGGTCGTCAGTTCTTAGAAACAGTTGGCAATCGCAATGTTTCAAGATTCATTTCCTTATTAGGTTCGAATCTGTACGATTGTTCTCCAGAATATTCTTTGGTTCGTAAGGTGGCTGAACACCGTTCGAGTCGCGCTTGTCTGCGCATGTCTGGTCTTGATCGTTTTTTGCACGGGTTCCGCCCCAACATTCAGAGTGTGGCAGATTCGAGATAAGCAAGACGCATTTTGGTTTGCCAGCGTCTGTGCTTAAACTGTTCAGGAAATAATGTCCTATTCATATTGTTCCTTTGGAGATGATATATCTGTGGTGATTCTAAGTGCTTGGAAGTCTGTGAGTTATATGTTTATTTCCTGAAAGAAAGGTAATGAAATTTTTTGACACTTATCGATATCTTTCGAGATTGACATTTTGTTTGTAGCCCGATTATAGAAGGGTCTACGCTATGAGAAGTTTTCGTCAGCTCACGAATCACGTTCGCTGTTACTGCATCGATGGATGCATGTCCTAAGAACTATCTGCCTGCTAAACTCTACTGCTTGTTCCAGATTTGATATCTTGGATAACTAAAGGAACTTGGAGGATATTTTGAGGACTTAAGAAGATGTGTCTGTCTTACTGAAGTCAACTAAAGGGACTTAGACTTAGTCTCCTATTTGTTACTTTGCTGCTAGTACGGAAAGGGATGGAATTTTATTTCTGCCTGACTACGTCTATGGCTGATTATGATGCATTCACATAAATATGATTCATCCTTATTATGATGCCGTCTACCGTCCAGTATTGTATGAACTATGTGATGTAACAATGACTGTTGATTGTATCGATGATGTACCTACTTGTTTATGTCTACGCATTTTCGTCAACGTGGCGTCTTCATTAAATAATATAAACGTCACAAGGATTTTACAACATTCATTGACTCCATACGTCGTGATTTGGTGTGGCGTTCCTGTTGGAACTGTACCTGTATGACTGTGCAACTATTTTACACATGTACACCAGTCCTAAGTCTACACCATACTTTAAGTGCCAGCACTACCTGCTCTTGGCAACAGAAGTTATATCATCACACAACATTCGGACCTTCTACATATTTGGTGGCCAGTCCAAAGGCATTCGATAAGCCCACCACAACTCAACATTGATTTGGTGAGCAGACTCGGGGTCCCTTACCCATTACATTCAATACTACAAGTCAACAAACTACAAGACATCAACAAAGAATTTTGAAACTACTCGGCGTTGCCCGGTAAATGTGGAAATTACATCTTTTTGCCAGAAGCAAGAAATTTGACATTACCAGGCGTTGTTACATATTGCCGGATATCACAGACTGTTGCTGTCTTTAACGCAAGTGAAGCCAGTCGCTGCTGTCAAGGTGCCAAGTTGCTGTCGTTGTATGAAGGTCAAGTGCCGGTTGTTTCTATTTCGTTTTCAGAATGCAAAGTACCAAATTCAAACATATTTACTATAGGATTCAGAAGGTCAAGTGCCGAAACAACACTACTGAATCAGTTAAGAAGCTCAAGTACCATCGTCATGGCAGTTGGAGCAGTTCAGATGTACCGTCATCGTTGGATTTCCATCCTTAGGACGCTGGCTGTCATCTGTTTTTTCTTCTGTGGCTGACGATTGGATATCCATAAGTTAAGTGGCCTGTTTGTTCGTGAACTGTGCCCTTATACTTCTACTGAGTCTTCTGTGTTTCATCTCATTCTTTTGTCATATTGTTATATGTTATATGTTTATATGTTATTTGTATATTTATATTTATATATTTATGTTTCTGCGGGTCTCGGTTGGGCGGTGTCTCCCTTAGATCATACCACGTCATAGAGGTTGTCTATCGTGAGCGTTTTCTATAGGGTGTGCAAATTTCCGATACTGGAATTTGCAAAGCGACTTCTGTTGCTATTTTTTGTTAGTTGTGATGACATGTGTTAGTATTGTTTTCGTTATTTTTCGCACTCTTTAGTTTTGTTTTGATTTGTTTGTATTTGCTAGCCTACTCTTTCCTATTGTTTAGTTTCATACACCATTTTTGTTTATACACTGTTGTGTTTTGTATTTGTATTATCTTGTCGCAGATATCATCACATTTTTTGTGATATTTCTTTACTTTTTTGTTATTGTTTACATTGGTATTGTTTACATTGTTATTGTTTACATTGTCATTGTTTACATTGTTAATGTTTACATTGTTAGTGTTTACATGGTTGACGTTTACATGGTAGTTGTGTTTACATAGTCATTGGTTACACTTATGGTAATTGAATAATGGATTATGCTAATGCACTACTACTACACTGATGATAAATAAATGATGAATAGTATTGTGCACTATTAAATGGGAAGTGCACCTATGATCAAGAGTTGATTGATGATATTTCAACAAGGTCTATACACAAGTTCTTTGATATAAGACTTGTTTCCCATAGAGATTGGTATGATAATATAGTGTTGTGAGTAAGCAAGTGCTTCATTTAAGACTTGTTATAATTAAATTTGAAATAAGATAATTAATTATTTCAGGTTGTGGACTCATATTATTACTCATCATGTCTACATTTGAGCACTTTATTGAGCAGGGTAAATTGCTTGGGAAGACTGGTGATAAGTTAGAAGAATTTGCGACTATTCAATATGCCAAGGCATTGAAATCGGAGGAAAAGAAAATGAAGGAGCAAACTGAACAAAAGAAAATAGAAGCTGAGAATTTAAAACTGCAGATGCAAGTTGATGAAAAGAGATACCAAATGGAAATGGAAAAACAAAAAAGAGAAGCAGAAGCAAAAGCTGAAGAGAAAAGACTACAGATTGGAGCTGAAAATAAAAGACTTGAAAGAGAAGCTGAAGAGAAAAGACTTGAAAGAGAAGCTGAGAATGAAAGACTTGAAAAAGAAGCTGACAATAAAAGACTAAAAATAGAGGCTGAAAATAAGAGACTTCAGGCTGAGGCTGAGGAAAAAAGTTACAAAGAGAGGCTGAGGCTGAAGAAAAAAGTTACAAAGAGAGGCTGATGAGAGAATAGCAAAAATGCAGCATGAAGAAAAACTTTTAGTTTTGGAAGTTGAGAAATTAAAGGTGATGAACATGGGTAATGCTAATGATGCAAATAAGGTCTCAGATAAGACTAATGCAAGCACTTTCAAGCTTAATCTACCCCCATTCAATGCTTCCATCGACGATATAACATTCTATCTGGACAGACTTGAAACTTCATGTAAAGTACATAACATAGATAAATCACTGCATGTTTATCATTTGTCCAAGATACTTAGAGGTGATGCTTTGAGTATGTTAAGCATGGTAGATGAGCCTGACAAGAACAACTATGAGGTAGTCAGGGCTATATTGTTAAAGAAATACCAACTTGACGAAGACGGCTATCGTCTTCAATTTAAAAATATGTTGCCAGAAACTGGAGTGCAATTCTCTGAATTCGTTTCAAAGATACGTCTTACTTTTTCACGTTGGGTGGAGCTGTCTAAGACAGAACATACTTATGAAGGACTTATGGATTTAATACTTAGAGACAAAGTCATGTCTTCTGTCAATGAGTCTTTCCTTGCTTTCCTTCATGAACGTAAACCTAAAACAATAAAAGAAATGGAAGATTTCTGTTGCCAGTATATAACTGCGCATCCTCACGTAACCATTGGTAACGCTAAAGTAAAAGAAGGTCTGCCAGTTGCTTCGGCAGCACCTTATGGTCAAAACTCTAGTCATAGATTCCAACAAAATTTTGATAGGAAAAGTAACCGTAGTTACGGTCAAAATTATGGAAATCAATTTCAGGGTGATTCTTCTTCGAAGAATTGGAGACGATTTGACAGTCCTCGTTACTTCCAACCTAATAATTTTAGGCATTTTAGAAGAGGATATGGTAACAGAGGCTTTTCCTCGCGTAGACCTCAAAACCAAACAAATAGATGTTCACATCAATGTGGACATGATAATAATCATGGAAACTGTAGTTCAAAACAGGATAACAGTTATAATAGAGATTTTAATAACTTCAGAGATAATAATAACTCTGATAACTTCAGAGGTAATAACAGTCGCGGTAGATCTCAATACAAAAAAAAAGAGATATCAGCAGGCTAACTCTGCACAACAAGAATCTCAGGGAGCCTGTAATCAGGTTTCTGATAATAAAACCTCTGACGCTGTCACTTGCTCCGCTTTTGACTTTGGGAGAGCAAACAAATGCCCCTAATGCAGTACTTTGTTCGAACCGACTACAATAACTACTTTGAGTTGTGGTCACCCTCTTCCCGCTCTGCCTGCTGCAGTTGCGCATGACGGGAGAGGTTCTCTAATCCTACATAAGGGTCTTGTTAATAATACTCAGGTCTCACTACTTATAGATTCCGGATGCACCACTATTGGTGTCAGACAATCGCTTATAGATCCATCCTGTGCTACAGGAAGGGTTATCAAATGTGTCACATTTGGCGACACTCTAGAGAAATATCCTACTGCTGTAATTCACATTGCCACTCCTTTCTTTACGGGAGATGTGCACGCCTGTCTCTTACTTAATCCTATTGCGGACCTTATTATTGGTCGTATCCACGGAGTTAGGGAATGTACCCCACAGCAGATTGCTGCTTGGGAAGATCATAATATGCAAGCTACCAATGCAGTGGTTACAAGAGCACAAGCTCTACAAACACCGCAAACTTCATTGGATAGTGATAATGAAGTTCATAGCCAAGATAGTCACTTGGTTATTTCTCGTGACTCGTTCATAAAATTACAAGAAGAAGATCCTACGCTAAATGAATTCTTCATTCTTGCAAAGAAAGGTGATCCAAATAAGGATACACAAAGAAAATCTTGGATAGCAATGAAAAACGGCGTACTTGTACGTATGGTACAAGACTCGGCTACGTCAGCACATTCGCAAATTCTTGTTCCCAAGAGTATGAGAGTGCAAATATTGCAACATGCTCATGACTCGCAATGTGCTGGACACATGGGATTTTCCCGTACAAAGTCGAGAGTCCTTGCGGCTTTCTTTTGGCCCTTTGTTAACAAGGACATTCGTATATACTGCCGATCATGTCAGGTATGTAAGGAGGTCAAATCTAGAGGACCACGACATGCTGCGCCTATCCAGGCTGCTGACATCCCTATTCGGCCATTTCAGAAAATGGCCATAGATATTATTGGCCCTTTTAAGATAAAGTCGGCCAGAGGACATCAGTTTATCCTTACATGTGTCGATATGTGCACACGTTGGCCAGAGGCTATCCCTCTAAAGAGCATATCTACTACAGATATCGCAGATGCTCTTTGGCTGATATTTTCTCGCTTGGGGTTCCCCAGAGAAATACTATCAGACCATGGCATTCAACTCATATCTGATACTATGTCTCAAGTAATGTCTACCTTACACATTAAAAGATCTCTCAGTAGCATCTATCATCCTATGTCTAATGGGTTAGTTGAGCGTCTGAATAGAACGCTCAAGACTTTGCTTGGTAAGATAACTGAAGATCATCCTCAAAATTGGGACAGGGTTTTACCCGCGGCTCTCTTTGCCTATAGAGAGGTCCCAAACGAACACACAGGATTTTCTCCTTTTGAACTTGTCTTTGGCGCGCGTCCGCGCGGCCCTATGTCTTTGTTACACGATCTCATCACTGCCGATGATATTAGTGATGACACTCAATCCTCATATGAGTATGTCATTGCTCTTAGGCAAAAGATCATTGAGGCATGCAAACTAGCAACTGCTTCATCAGAAATTGCTAAAGAAAAAGCAAGGTAGTTTGCTAACAAGAACAGATGTCTACGACAACTTTGTCCAGGTGACAAAGCATTCGTCCTACTCCCCAGTAGGGAAAATAGACTTCTGATTGCATGGAAAGGTCCATATGCAATAGTCTCACGAATTTCCGATGTTGACTATGTGGTCGATATAGATGGAAAGCATAAAACTTTCCATATCAACATGCTGACGGAATTTCATGAGCGTCCAGACTATTTGCTGCCTATTTTCCAGGCAACGGACGAATCTTCTGTACCTCATGGTCATTACTCATCCCTGTCTGTCATACAGGATGAGGAATCTGTTTTTTCTTATGTCGATCTTCCTCTTCCAGTGGTTCCACTACATTTCATGGAATCTTGGAAAGGTGTCTCCATTTCTCCTAATCTTTCTGTGGATGAACATCGTCAAGTCTCATCGATGTTACAGACATTTAAGGATGTTCTAACCGACATCCCTGGTCACACGCATGTCATAGAACATGACATAATTCTTACCGACAATAATCCTATTAGGGTTAGACCTTATCCTATCCCTATACACTTTCAGTCTCTAGTGGAAAAGAAATTGGATGAAATGATTCAATTAAACATAATTGAAACATCTACTTCACCATATTCTTCTTCCGTGGTTATTGTTCGGAAGAAAGATAAGAACATACGAATTTGCGTTGATTATCGCAAATTAAATCAAGTCACAAAGTTCGATGCTGAACCTATGCCTTTACTAGAAGATCTACTTATTAGACTTTCTAATTCTAGATTCTTCACTAAACTTGACTTGTCTAAAGGTTATTGGCAAGTGCCTCTAGCAGATCATGCCAAACCTCTTACTGCTTTCTCAACACCTAGGGGTCTATTTCAATGGAATGTTATGCCTTTCGGTCTTATGAACGCCCCTGCTACTTTCGTTCGCATGATGCGTCGAATTCTTTCTCATCGTTCAGATGTCATCGCATACTTAGATGATATCTGTCTCTTCAGTGATTCCTGGGAAGATCACTATTTGGGTTTATATGACCTACTGTCCACTCTACGTGAGTTTAATTTGACAGCAAAACCCTCTAAAGCCTATATTGGTTTTGGTGAAATCTCTTTCCTGGGTCATCGTGTTGGTCATGGTCTCTTGAAGACAGAAGACCACAATACTTCGAAAATATTGAACATCTCTGTACCTAAAACGAAGAAACAAGTCCGTAGTCTCTTGGGTTTAATTCAATTCTATGGGAGATTTATTCCGAATCTATCTTCGATTATGGCACCTCTCTCAACGTTGTTGAAGAAAGGGTCGCCTAATCTGGTTCGTTGGTCTCAGGAATGGCAATCTTCCTTAGACCAGATTAAGAATATATTTTCTTCTCCTCCATCCTAAGATTACCTACTCTTGATAGGACTTTTGTTCTTCGAAGTGATGCATCATCCACTGGGATCGGAGCAGCACTTATGCAGGAATATTCAGAAATTCTGCATCCTGTTATGTACATTTCTAGAAAACTAAATGCGGAAGAGAGGAACTACTCGGTTTTAGACCGTGAATTATTGGCTATGGTTTGGTCAATTCTCAAACTACAAAGATTCCTCCTGGGCGCACATTTCATTCTAGAAACTGATCAAAAAGCTCTTACAGCTATTCAGACTAAGAACTTTAAGAGTTCGAGATCAACTCGATATGCTATTGCTCTTCAACCTTTTCACTTCACGGTACGAGCTATCCGTGGTTCGGATAATGTGATGGCTGACATTCTGTCTAGATGCCCACATGATTCCAACTAATACTTCTGTCCTATTTCTAGATATACGACAGAGTCATAACACACCTATATTACTAAAATACATTAGCACATCTGTCCTCACTTTAGGTGAACACATACTATTGTGCTTTGTTATCATCTTCTTCTGTTCCCATCTTTAATATAAGAAGACTGAGTAGTTAATATAAGAGCCGAAAGTTTACTCGGCCACAACTGTTAATAATAATGTATTGTACAGTATGAAACTTAATGGCTCATAAATAGAGTTATATTGGTTGTTTTTTCTCAGCATGTTATTGTTGATCTGAGAAGCTACCTTTCCGTTGTCAAACATGAAGAGTTCCCACTTTATTTGCTTACCTTAGGAACGACGGGAGATGAGTCCTGGATCTTCATGTAGTTAATTTCATTATATACTCATATTATTACACGTTTTGGATAATGTACTATTTACTATTTACTATCAGATGTGTATATCCATTCTAAAGCGGTATTAGAGTATGACACCGCAATTTGATAATGATAGTATTGCACTTGCATATGTATGTTGTATTTACATGCTAACGTAGTGTGTGTTGGTGGCACCTCCCCGATATATTTTTTGAATCAGATTTTTTATCTGTTGAGAAATATTCTCACCAGACACTCTATGTGTCAATTTAGCCTCATATTAGGCAATTTAAATCATCCGCGCGTAGTTCGTGCGTTGTTAGGCCGCTTTTGGCTTTAATCTTGGATATTTAAAAAAAAATGTTGGACTTTTTTTTTTAATCGGGAGGTTGCGGTAATGTTGCGATGATTGTTGCAACGTTTTTCGACTATGTATTTATTTTCTAATGCATGGGAAATAACTCATGTATTGTAGTCACTTTTTTATTTCTACTAGTTGTCTAATCGTGTGACGATAGTTGCCGATAGTTTGTGCGAACGATTTTGAGTCATGTCCATATACGGAGCGCTCAGGTCGTCAGTTCTTAGAAACAGTTGGCAATCGCAATGTTTCAAGATTCATTTCCTTATTAGGTTCGAATCTGTACGATTGTTCTCCAGAATATTCTTTGGTTCGTAAGGTGGCTGAACACCGTTCGAGTCGCGCTTGTCTGCGCATGTCTGGTCTTGATCGTTTTTTGCACGGGTTCCGCCCCGACATTCAGAGTGTGGCAGATTCGAGATAAGCAAGACGCATTTTGGTTTGCCAGCGTCTGTGCTTAAACTGTTCAGGAAATAATGTCCTATTCATATTGTTCCTTTGGAGATGATATATCTGTGGTGATTCTAAGTGCTTGGAAGCCTGTGAGTTATATGTTTATTTCCTGAAAGAAAGATAATGACATTTTTTGACACTTATCGATATCTTTCGAGATTGACATTTTGTTTGTAGCCCGATTATAGAAGGGTCTACGCTATGAGAAGTTTTCGTCAGCTTCCGAATCACGTTCGCGGTTACTGCATCGATGGATGCATGTCCTAAGAACTATCTGCCTGCTAAACTCTACTGCTTGTTCCAGATTTGATATCTTGGATAACTAAAGGAACTTGGAGGATATTTTGAGGACTTAAGAAGATGTGTCTGTCTTACTGAAGTCAACAAAAGGGACTTAGACTTAGTCTCCTATTTGTTACTTTGCTGCTAGTACGGAAAGGGATGGAGTTTTATTTCTGCCTGACTACGTGTTGGGTTCTTTTGTGATGGTAGTTGAGAGAAACGGTATGCTAGTGGTAGATGTATCAATGACTAGCTTAGACACGCGAATGGTTTCAATGAAAAGTTGTCAAAAGGTTATTCAATCAAATTCCAACGAGTGGTAGGCAACTGGCCAATTCATGACTATAATCAACTCGTTGGTAAAAGTTATTCAGGTTTATTGACGAATGACAAACGGCAATCAACGACACGATCAAGACAAACGATGAGAGCATCATAATTATAGTTACTGTTGATAATAATACATTCCTGTAGATTTCTTTATCAATCAAGACCTTTTCTATCCAAGTGACTAGGATTCCCAAACAGTTGTCATTTGAGATACATTAAGGTAATGTCCGTTAACCTTGTTCCAAGGACGTCTGTAACAGTAAACGGATTCATACTCATGGATGACGCTTCCATATAATACTTGTTTAAATCCCAGACTTTCTCCTTACAATAATCTATACAGTTTGATATAATCCATAAAAGTCCTACACGAAAATACAATCAGGTTAGCGACTTCAGTTGACTAACCTCTCCTTCAAAATATGCCACGACCTTGGCATAGGCATTACAAAATATCCAATATTCAAGATATGATCAAATAGTTATCCTTTACTCGTAGGACTTCCCACTACGAAATATTACAGTGAAGTAAAGATCTCAACTGTTCCATTCTAGGAATCCAGTAACATATGGATTCCCGCTAGAATCCAGTGATGATCATCTGTTCCACTTTATTCATAGACGTATTAATATACATGAAGGTTCAAACGAAACTTACGTATTGAACTGCATGTTGGCTTCACCCTGAAGACCCAACAAAATCCTTCATAACAATTCTTCCATCGAATTGTTCAGAATCAAAATAATAACATACGGGCAGAGAGAGAGTCCATCTTGCCCTTACAACAGCTGACGTCATAATCCTCAACTAGGTTACCCGTGCGCAAAGAGCAACTCATACTCTGCATTGTGCACGTCGGTGCGTGAATAAAACGTACGCACAAATAATATAACTATATCAAGACTGGTGCGTACATTGGCAGGACCGAAGACTACCCCCTTAGGTAAAACGTACGCAACAGCTCCCTTATCACCGGCCCTTAAAAAAAATTAATTCTATTAATTTTTTTAAAAAACTAAGTACCCAAGAGAGGTGAGTCAAAACTACATCGACGTCTATGTGCATAAATTATATTCATAAAGTTATACAATATTATGAAAAAGAATATGAAAATGGAAATCAATATAACTGAATGAAAGTATGCATTAAAGCACACATCCACAATCGACCTACTTTGGAACGATGTGGTAAACTACGAAGTAAAAGAAAGTTGAAAATGAAAACCAAAAAAAATGATAAAAACATTCAACTAAATTTACAACTCAAACATGTGATTTCAAATGAAAATGAATAGCAACGATGATGATAATAAATGACAAGAGAATCAAAAAATGAAAATGAAAGATGCAAAATGCAGCAAAGCATAATTAAACACGTTAAGAAGCAACACCCGTAATGTTTCTAACATTATGACGGTGGACTAGTTATCTAAACGTGAGAGATAATGTATAATGAGAAGTAAATATAAGTATAAAGAGACACTTACAACTATTCAAGTTAATTAATGTGTACTCTACAAGTAATTAAGTGGCTTAATTGATTTCATCTAATTAAGATAGTTCTTAATTACAAACAAATAACTAATTACTAATTTATTTAAGTAATTGCAATTTTACTCAGTGTTACTGTTCCATTAACACTAGTTAGTAATCGACTAGAATATGTTCTTAATGTTCCATGCAAGATGCAAAGATATTCTTGAATACAGTATGTAGTGTAATATGTTCCATAGAATAATGAATGTCTATGTGTCACTATGAACAGTGTTTCCGTACTAATAAAATGTTACTACACACGAAGTTACGTTATAATCCAAAAGTAAGTATATCCAGGAATTTTTTTTTTGCTGGTACGAATAATTCAGTTCCATACAGAGCACGTATAGAAGTTCAAAAATTGATAATGTACTCAGTTCCTCTTATTATATTTGATTGATTATCTATGAGGACGTTTCAACATCCGGAAGTGGTTTAGGTTCGACCAGTTCGCTTGGACATCTTGACAGACAGTCCGCAAACACATTTTTCACTCCAGGAATCGCTCGAATTTCATAGCTATATGGCTGAAGAGCGATAGCGTATCTGGTTGACTTTGATGATTTAACGTCCTTAGTGTTCAGTGCTGTGAGAGCCTTTTGGTCTGTCTCCACTACAAAGTGGGAGCCTAGCAGATAACGTTCCAATTTTGTGATTGACCAAACTAACGCGAGCAACTCCTTGTCCAGAACGGAGTATTTCATTTCGCTCGCCGTCAGTTTTCTCGAAACGTACATGACTGGAAATAAGGTGCCCGTATATTCCTGCATCAAAACTGCAGCAATGGCGTAAGAAGATGCGTCACTACGAAGAATAAAAGTAAGATCTTTGTTAGGCAACTTCAAAAATGGCGCATTTGAAAAAAATCTTTTTATATAATCTAACGCGATTTGGTGTTCGTTAGTCCACTGGATTATGTTAGCTGTCCCTTTTCTCAGTAAAGAAGAAAAAGGTGCAGTTAAAGTAGACAAATGAGGGATGAATTTAGAATAGAACTGTATTAGTCCTAAAAGAGACCTAACTTGTTTTTTTGTCTTAGGTGCTGAGATGTTTAAGATTTTCGAGACATTACTGTCTTCTGTATACATTAAACCCCGACCTATACGATGACCCAAAAAGGAGATGTCATGAAAACCGACAAATGCCTTAGAAGGTTTCGCTGTTAAGTTATAATCCCGTAGAGTAGAAAGTAAAGCTTTTAATCCCTGAATGTGTTCATCCCAAGAGTTACTGAAAAGACAGATGTCATCTATGTAAGTAATGACATCGGGACGATGAGACAGTACGCGGCGCATCATGCGTACAAAGGTAGCTGGCGCATTCATTAATCCGAATGGCATAAAATTCCATTGGAAAAGTCCCCGTGGCGTCGAGAAAGCGGTGAATGGCTTTGCTTTAGGTGTGAGTGGCACTTGCCAATAACCCTTTGAAAGGTCAAATTTCGAAAAAAATGTAGCATGGGATAATTTCTCCAATAAGTCATCTAAGAGAGGTAAAGGTTCCGCATCAAACTTTGTAACTTTGTTTAATTTCCTGTAATCTACGCAAAGACGAATATTGTTGTCTTTCTTTCTAATAATCACCATAGAAGAAGAGTATGGTGATGAAGATGGTTCAATTATATTTAATTGAAGCATCTCATCCAATTCCTTATCAACCTTATCACGAAAGTGTAAAGGGATAGGATATGGGCGCACTCGAATAGGCGTATCGTCAGTCAGAATAATGTCATGTTGGATGACTGACGTATGACCTGGGATGTCAGTGAGGACATCCTCATACGAGTGTAGAATATTAGAGACTTGCTGACGTTGATCAGCCGAAAGAGTAGATGAAATAGTAACATCATTCCAATTCTCAGTGGAATGAAGTGGCACAACTGGTATTGGCAGTTGTACATCATCGAAAGAAGATTCTTCTTCTTGGATGACTGACAAACTAGAATAGTGTTGAATAGGAGGTGTAGGATCGTCAGTTGCTTGGAATACTGACTGTAGATAATCAGGACGTGAGTAATACTCCTTCAACATGTTAATGTGGAAGGTTTTATGTTTACCATTTACATCAACGATGTAGTCAACATCGGATATTCTTGAGATGATCCTGAAAGGACCTCTCCAAGTAATTAATAGACGATTGTTATGAGTGGGGAGTAAGACAAAAGCTTCGTCACCAGGAATAAGCTGGCGAAGACGTCTATACTTGTTTGCAAATAGACGAGCTTTTTCTTTGGCTTGTTCGGATGATGCAGTAGCTAGTCTACAAGCATCTATGATTCTCTTTCTCAGAGAGATCACATACTCATAAGAGGATTGAGTTTCCTCTTCAATATTCTCTTCAACCAATAAGTCGTGGATTAACGACATCGGGCCACGTGGTTGCATGCCAAAAACAAGCTGGAACGGAGAAAACCCCGTGGCTTGATTTTGCACCTCGCGATACGCGAAGAGAGCGGCGGGTAGGACCCGATCCCAATCCTGAGGGTGATCTTGGGTCATCTTACCCAACAACTGCTTGAGTGTCCTATTTTGACGCTCAATTAACCCATTGGACATCGCATGGTAAATTGAACTAAGTGATCTGTCTATACCTAATGTCTTCATAACTTGAGACATGGATTCAGAAATGAACTGAACCCCATGATCCGATAAGATCTTCCGCGGAAAACCAATGCGTGAGAAGATCAACACTAACGCCTCTGCTACACTGGCAGATGAGGTGTTCTTCAGAGGGATGGCCTCAGGCCAACGAGTGCACATATCAATGCAAGTAAGAATATGCGTATGCCCTCTGGCAGATGGAAGCATCGGACCAATAATGTCGATAGCCATTTTATCAAATGGTCTAATCGGGATGTCCGCAGCTTGAATAGGAGCCGCATGAAATGGGCCCCGTACTTTAACTTCCT
The DNA here is from genome assembly GCA_024509875.1 of Oreohelix idahoensis. Taxonomy (NCBI): domain Eukaryota; kingdom Metazoa; phylum Mollusca; class Gastropoda; order Stylommatophora; family Oreohelicidae; genus Oreohelix; species Oreohelix idahoensis. The sequence goes on along the minus strand of JAMPIV010008098.1, from coordinate 75,284 downwards.
GACATATCAAACATGAACGACAATAGAGAGTAATATCTCTATGAACGCCCGGCCAGTAGAATGCAGAAAGCACTCTGGATTTGGTACGTGAAAAACCCATATGGCCCGCGCATTGCGAGTCATGAGCATGTCGCAATATTCGCGATCTCATAGAAGACGGGACTAGAATCTGAGAACATAAGGATGAATCCTTTTCCCGTATCAATCTAACTAAAATCCCATTTTTAAGAATAAAGTCATGTCTAGATTTTGCAAGTTTGTTGCTTGTATTCTTTTTGTGAAAAATTTTTTTTTTAATGAATCATCATTCTTTTGTAAAGTTGCAAACGACTCCCGTGAAATAGGAGCATCGTCATCACAAGTGGTATGAACTGTAGGTTCATATGGTGTATCATGCGACATAATAGTAGCTTGAGCTCTAGTCACTACTGCATTTGCAGCCTGAAAATGTCGCTCTTCCCATGCAGCAATTTGCTGTGGTGTACACTCTGTTATACCATGTATACGACCCAATATGACATCACAAATTGGATTAGGAAGAAGACAGGCGTGGATCTTCCCTGAAAAAAATGGTGTATTTAAATTAATAATGGCTGTGGGAAACATTTCCACTGTGCCTCCAAAGGTAACGCATTTGACTGTGTGGCCCGTGGCACAACGAGGATCTATCAGCGAAGTCCGTACACCGACCGTGGTACAACCTGAATCAAATAAAAGAGAGCATGGAATATTATTGACAAGTCCTTTGTGAAACTTAAGAGATCCTTGTCCCTGATGTACAGAAGTTGCCGTGCAGACCGCAGGTAGGCTAGGCAAAATGTGTCCGCAGCGCAACGTCGTGATCGCCTTGGGCTGGAAAAGTGTTGAGCATTCTGCACAAGCTGTCACCTGATGACTATCAATAGAACAAGACATGGCATTATGAGCATCAGCACCTTTAACCTGTTCATTGTTAGCCTGAGTATCACTTAAAGCGACATTAGAATGTCTACGTGTCTGGCTCGACGATCTATCTCTTCGTCGCGATCTGTTCTGATTATTTGCATTAAAATTGCCCCAATTGTCATTCCTGCTCGCGTTAAAATTTTGATGAGTACGATAATTAGTATAATTACCATTATAATGTTGGTTAAATGTTTTTATTCAACGAACCTTGTCTATTTTGTGGAACCTGAGATTTTGATCGCCAGTTTTGTTTATTATTATACCCTTGATTATGTTTGAAATTATTGTTACCAAAATCTCGCGATCTATGAGCTTGGTTCCAAGAAACATTGAATGGAGCAGATTGTTGGAATTGCTTCCCCTTATAAAAATTACCATTGTTGAAATTCTCATTATTTCCCTTATTAAAGTATCTGTCGTTACTCAATGAACGATTTCGTGAAAAATTATTTTGTTGTACGGCAAAAGCAACTGGCAATTCACTTTTAATCTGAGCATTACTTAGATCCATGGATGGGTGAGCAGTGCAGAAATTTTTAGAATGTTCTTCTAGATCTTTCATAGATAAAGGTTTCCGTTCGTGCAAAAATGCAAGAAATGCTGGATTTACTGACGATAGCACCTTATCGCGCAGTAGTAAATCGAAAAGACCTTCATACGACTTTTCTATCTTGGATAATTCGATCCATCTTTCTAGTGTTAGCCGTATTTGGGAAAGAAAATCACAAAAGTTCTTCCCTGATTGCGGTAGCAAAGTCCGAAAACGTAATCGGTATTCATTTTCTGTCATTTGGAATTTTCGGAGAAGTGAAGCTCGAAGAGCGTCATAATTATTCTTATCATTAATACTGGTGGTATGATAAACCGCCAAAGCATCTCCCGTAAGCAATCTGGATAAATATGTAGAATATAGTGATTTATCCACATTGTAAGACCTACAGGTGGCCTCAAACCTATCCAAAAAAAAAATATCACGTCGTCAGACGGGGGGTTAAATTTAGGTAATTTTAGGTGAATTTCCTTAAAATTATCATGCCTGGATGAAGCTTGGCCTTCGAAAATTCTCTCTGCGAATTAGCTTCTTGAGTTAACCTAATTCTATCATATTCCAATTCGGCAAGTTTCAAATCATGCTGACGTTTCTTATCATTCTCTTCTGTCTCAAGCTGAAGTCTTTTTGCATTTTGTTCAGCTATTAATCTTCTTTCTTCCATTTCCTTTTGTTTAACTTCCATTTCCTTTTGTTTAACTTCCTTCGCCTTCTGTTTAACTCCCTTTGCAATTTGAATTCGATCTGCAGCCTCCAATCTTTTCTGTTCTGCCTCATGCAGAAATCGTTTCTCTTCTAATTCAGCTGCTAATCCTCGATCCGTTTTTGATCGGCCTCAAATTTCATCTTATTCTCATTTTCCTCAGCCTCAATCCGTTTTTGAGCTGCCTCAAATTTCAGTTTTTCTAATCTTAACTTTTCTAACTTTCCAATCTTTCAGCTTCTATTTTTGAGCTTTCCTATATTCCGACATAGCGAATTGTCGTACCTCTTCAGGAGGTATCTGAAGAGCTTTTGCTTGCTTAATGAAATAATCTAGTGAATACATTATGCTTTATAAGTAGTCACTATACTCTTAATTTCTAAATATGATAATTAATTAATGTAAATTAATTAACCTTGTTAATGCACCGAGTGGTCTTCGTTCCTGTCCTAGAACGGTATATCATACTCATATAATTGTCAAATATATTAATAATCAATAAATTAATTTATGTAATGACATGTTATGAACAGACAAAAGCCATAGACAATAGCAACAACAATGACAAGACGAGATACTCAAAGACAGTAGAAAACAGTCGCAGAAATCCAATAAAAATAAAAATGTGAAACTAAAAATAGAATGTCGTAAAGAGTTACGATGATAACTGCGATCAAATACTAAACAATACAATTGACAAGACAGTGTAAAAACATATGTTTTGTAAAGAACTGAACGATAGTCAGGTGAGGATGACGTAATATACAAACAAAATACATTATAAAACTAAGGTACGAGTAAAAATAACTGTGAAAACAACAATTAAAACTTGACTGAACAGCTAAACAAATACTATCATAAGAAGCAAGTAGCGATCGGAACTACAGCAAGGTTTCTAGCCTTGAACCGGAATTATCGCTCAATTGAAACTTATAAATCAAACCCTATAGAACATCTGACAAAGAGCCCGAATCGGCTTCGAGATGAACCTCGTTTGTCAGATCGACCTCCCTACCACCCACGACGGATATACAACATAGAACATGCAACATGAAAAGTATATTGGTGGACATAGAAGAGAATAGGCACAGCCAAACACAATACAGTAATAAACGAGACTCCGTTTATACTTATCTCGGCTGATCAAACAAAAAATGTGCCTCGTCTCCGTAAATGTACGTTTGAGAATCGAAATACTTCGGCCTGAGTATTTGAGTATAGCTCGCACGTAAATAAGGACCAAAAGGATGATGTCCAACGTAGGTAGTCACTGGAGAACTTGGTGTTGAGGTTCATTGCTGACCTTGACCTTCTGATAACCGTCGTGTAGATTCCATGATGAAGACACGGGTCTTTCTGTCTAACGATTTTTGGAAGGATATTGAGTAAGTTCCCTTCTTTGAAACTTGTCCAAAACACACTGTGCCGCCATTTAATGTTGGGTTCTTTTGTGATGGTAGTTGAGAGAAACGGTATGCTAGTGGTAGATGTATCAATGACTAGCTTAGACACGCGAATGGTTTCAATGAAAAGTTGTCAAAAGGTTATTCAATCAAATTCCAACGAGTGGTAGGCAATTGGCCAATTCATGACTATAATCAACTCGTTGGTAAAAGTTATTCAGGTTTATTGACGAATGACAAACGGCAATCAACGACACGATCAAGACAAACGATGAGAGCATCATAATTATAGTTACTGTTGATAATAATACATTCCTGTAGATTTCTTTATCAATCAAGACCTTTTCTATCCAAGTGACTAGGATTCCCAAACAGTTGTCATTTGAGATACATTAAGGTAATGTCCGTTAACCTTGTTCCAAGGACGTCTGTAACAGTAAACGGATTCATACTCATGGATGACGCTTCCATATAATACTTGTTTAAATCCCAGACTTTCTCCTTACAATAATCTATACAGTTTGATATAATCCATAAAAGTCATACACGAAAATACAATCAGGTTAGCGACTTCAGTTGACTAACCTCTCCTTCAAAATATGCCACGACCTTGGCATAGGCATTACAAAATATCCAATATTCAAGATATGATCAAATAGTTATCCTTTCTTGACTAAAGGATAACTAGTAGGACTTCCCACTACGAAATATTACAGTGAAGTAAAGATCTCAGCTGTTCCATTCTAGGAATCCAGTAACATATGGATTCCCGCTAGAATCCAGTGATGATCATCTGTTCCACTTTATTCATAGACGTATTAATATACATGAAGGTTCAAACGAAACTTACGTATTGAACTGCATGTTGGCTTCACCCTGAAGACCCAACAAAATCCTTCATAACAATTCTTCCATCGAATTGTTCAGAATCAAAATAATAACATACGGGCAGAGAGAGAGTCCATCTTGCCCTTACAACAGCTGACGTCATAATCCTCAACTAGGCTACCCGTGCGCAAAGAGCAACTCATACTCTGCATTGTGCACGTCGGTGCGTGAATAAAACGTACGCACAAATAATATAACTATATCAAGACTGGTGCGTACATTGGCAGGACCGAAGACTATCCCCTTAGGTAAAACGTACGCAACACTACGTCTATGGCTGATTATGATGCATTCACATAAATATGATTCATCCTTATTATGATGCCGTCTACCGTCCAGTATTGTATGAACTATGTGATGTAACAATGACTGTTGATTGTATCGATGATGTACCTACTTGTTTATGTCTATGCATTTTCGTCAACGTGGCGTCTTCATTAAATAATATAAACGTCACAAGGATTTTACAACATTCATTGACTCCATTCGGACCTTCTACAAGGAATTATCAGCTAGTCTACATCTCCTTACAGTTCGAGTGTAGTGCTGTTGCAGAAGCCCAATAAGGAAGTTCGGCTGTGCATTGATTACCGGTTGCTAAACGCTGTAACGGAATTCCAGCCTGAACCGCTCCAAACTGCTTCTGAGTTGTTCACCAAGCTCAGCAAGGCAACAATTTTCTCCAAGATTGACCTCAGTAAAGGTTATTATCAAATACCAGTCAAGGAGGAAGTTAAACCTTTGCTAGCTTTCAGCACTAGTGAAGGACATTACACATTTAATGTGATGCCGTTCGGACTGCATAACGCACCAGGAGTGTTTACCAGGATGATGAGAAAGCTTTTAGAACCCTTGCAAAGTCCCCACATCCATAATTTCATGGACGACATCTTAATTGCATCGGAATCCTACGAAGAACATATTGCTACAGTCGCTATGCTCCTTAGGAGACTACAGGAAACTGGTCTCACAGCCAGACCTAGCAAATGTCTCATCGCATTTGAAAAGCTGGACTTCCTGGGGCACACTATTTCTCACGGCTGTAGTTGGCCTATTAAGAAGAACGTAGAGAAAATAGTGGCAGCAAAAAGACCCCGAACAAAGAAAGACATCAGGTCATTCTTATCACTATGTGCTTACTATCAGAAATACATCCAGAACTTCAACGGACTGACAGCACCTCTGACTGACCTCACCGAGAAAGGTTGTCCTGATAAGGTCATGTGGAATCAAAAGTGCGAACATGCATACAGCACTTTGAAAGGACAGTTGGCGGCATACCCCATCCTAAGGTTACCTGACCTTAAGAAACCTTTCGTACTGAGAGTTGAAGCGTCAGGTCAGGGCATCGGGTCAACATTGTTGCAAGCCGAGGACAGTGACCCGAATATGCTATTCCCAGTAGCTTACGGCAGTCGGAAACTGAACAAGGCTGAATGCAACTACAGTGTCGTTGAAAGAGAATGTCTCGCTCTGATTCATGGCATCAGACGCCATCATGTGTTTCTGTATGGTACTTCTTTCACAGTACAAACCGACCACGCTCCATTAGCTTTCCTTGGTGCCAATAAGGAATTCAACGCAAGGATTATGCGCTGGGCATTATTATTGAGCGTTTATTCCTTCAAAGTGGAATATATTCCAGGAAAACAGAATGTCGGAGCTGACTTATTGAGTAGAAACTGGTCTACAGAGGAAGAAGAGCAAACTGAAGATACCACTCATCCTAAAGTCACCAATCAGGTCACCTCCATTGTCAAGAAGGAAACATGAAAAATGGTTTCATGTCTAAAAGTGGGGACGATTGTGACGTACGTCTAGTTTGTCAAGTGAATTTTCCCTGATTTGATGGATGATTAAAGGGACTTTAGCTTTTCATAACATTAGAATCCCTGAACATCAGTATTGTTGTAATTTTTCATCAACGAAGAGTAGCGGCTATGATCAAAGCAGTCAAAGAAGATCCCCAGAACAGAGAAGCAGAAGTTTAGCATCTCCGTACGAACACTGAACCGTTCGCAAGACGGACACGAGCGGTCAGAAGAAAGCTTCTTGCAGACTTCGCACTTCTGTGGCCACCGGCAGACTTGCCCGAAAGACGGAACGCTCAGCGTAACGGATACGATCTGAGGAATCAGGAAACTCACCGCGAACGAGGCTAGTCTCGCCGAAATTTCACATCCTCGTGCGAGCAGCCTGAGACGAACGTAGATCGGAAGCCAGTCGGGCCATCGTGGTTAGCATGGCGGCTAAATAACTTCGACTTTCCCTGGGAACTGAAGAGGCGCGAAATTTTCACACGTACCGTTTATCTTGCCTTTCTAATAGATAAATACAGAATCTGAAAAGGGAAACGTTATCATTCGTTCTGACAGAATTCTAAGATTCACTAGCATATAGCTAAATTCCTGTTAGATTTCATCTCAATTGTTGGCTATTGGAGTGAAATTCTTTTTCTGTGCAGACGGTAATTAATACTTTAGCTTCGAGTGATCAGTGGTCTAGTTATTTCATATTTAGTTCATGGGATTGTGGTGTAAATTTAACCTTATTAAATAAGCCCATCTTCAAAGTTCTAGTGCAAACTAATGTTACAGCTAAAAGTATTTCCTAATACAATTAACGCGTAAATTAATTTTGCAGACGTTAAAAGGAATTATAACCAGTAAATTCAGTTTAGTTCTGTATAGATAGATGTGCATTTAATTATTTTAACTCACGGGGAGTTTTCCTGATTTGTTAATTGACGACGCTAATAAAGTAAATAGGCTAACTGTAATTTATCACGTGTCAGATTATAATATGATTTGTAATGCATTTCTTGTTTTGATTATCTTTCATTCAGAACGATCATTCAACCTGCATCCCAGCAATTATTAATTATATACAGAGTTCTGCCAACTCAATTCGATAACTTTCTTTCTTTCTTAATCGGAACCTCTTCTACCCCATAAACAGAGTGTAGAGGTGACCCAAAGAGCACAAGGCTCACGGGTAAAACATGCAATCAAAGTGTTTGACAAACAGGTGATTAGCCTATTGTGCCAATTCGATAACTCCAGTAACATATGAACCTTTTTAAAGCTAAACTTGTGGCGACCTGTAATGGGCCCCGCTCCTCTGAATTTAACTGAGAATAAAGCCACCCAAGAAACACTTTTAAAATACTAGTTCATATAGTCCTTAAAGTAAAACTGGAAGCAGAACATATTTTATTCACTGCCCTATTTGTGAAGAAAAAAAAAACATAGGTCTACCTGAACACTGTCTGTCAAGTATATTCAGTGGATTTTACACACCCCCGAAGAAGAACTTACCTCAGTGTTTTTTTTACTTGTGACATTACGGAAAAAGAAAGTTATCTCCACCAGCTGTGCCAATTTTAGGAACCACACCATACCTCACGCTTAGCCAAGTGCCTGTGCCATTAATTAGGAACTTTATCTAAACCAACAGTAGCCTTTACGCTTCACCGTCTGGCGATTTTTGAGACTATTTGTTACCTCGTTAAATCTGGGGCCTGACACGGAAGAAATAAGAGGACCAGTCCATTATTCCACGGTATTTGCTGCTGTGGTAAATAATTCCTAGAGTGACAGAATTCACCATTTTGGTAAGTCTGCGTGTGTGTTTGTGGGATGGCCAGCCCTAGTGTGTTTTTTTGAATGAAAGGAGATTTAATCTTTTCTTTACCCTTTTAATTAGTTCGACCTAGTATTAAGGTGAATTATATTCATTGTACGGGACTTCTCCTAGCGGGATTGTGTAACTGTGTTCATTCCCCCCTCCCGTAAAATTTGTATGATTAAAGGGAGACATTTGAGAACCCTAGCTTTTCCTCCCCCCCCCCCCCCCCCCCCCTTTTACTGTAACCCCTTGCCTCAGAGTAATAAATTTACCAGTGGGTTAAATTGCCTATCTCTGATCACCCCCCCTTTCTTGTCTTTTGGACCGGATCTTGTCTGTTAGTAAATACAAACGGGAAACGGTGGATGGGATATTTCTCCTCAAAACCCCCTCTTCCCTTATCATATTTGTATTCTGTAACCTTTGATTTTTGACTGTAAATGTATAATTATTTGTGACTGCTTTATGATAATAAAGGTATTAATCTTTATTTGTGTTGGTTGTCGGCTGGCCCAAAACTCCAAACATTTCCATCTGTGTAGGCTGTATTCATGTACGTTGGGCGACAGAATCACCAAATCGGTGAGTGCGCCTGAGCGACTGGAACTGACAAACAATTGTTTGTTCAGAAGAGAGATAGGAATAGTCTGTGAGAAACAGATATTGTCGTAATAAGAGACTGTCCTTGCTCTTCCCAGCGCTTGTGAATCTACTACCTCATTCTCCTAAATCCTTATTCTCACAGAACCTTCAATATTCCTCTACACTCTAAAGGGACCAATATCCATCAGCACCCTCTCAGATAAAAATTACGACAAACAGTATCAGACCTTCACCTTCACAATTACTATATATTAACTTTTGTTGTTGTTAAATACTATTTGAATAAATTATGCAGTTCCCTAGGTCTGTCTATTCTTAACTCCTGTTCTATATTCACAGGTAAATTTGATGCCTGCAAATAATCTAATTTTGGTATTCTGATTTGTTCACACCTTTTACATTTTAACATGAGATGCTCTATATTATTGTCTTGAAGACATCCTGCACAGTAAGGTTCTTCTATTCTGAAATAGCCTTTTTTCAGCTGTAGTCTGAGAAGTTTCTTATTACTGGAAATTTTCAATTCCCTAGATATCTGACATTCTCTTTCTGGAGCCTTGAACATTTTATTTGCTTGTCTTCCTTTCAGATTTGTATCTCACTCTGTTTTCCATTCATCTGTTATTCATTCTTTAATTAAGCTCTTAATCTCTGATTTACTCATCCCTTCATTTATCTACCTTTCTTGGCTTCTTTATCTGCCTGTTCATGTCCCTCTATGTCAACATGTGAAGAGGAGCCGTGATAGCGCAGTGGTTAGTGCACTGGCTTCCTAGCTCAGTGGTCCATGGTTCGATCCCCAGTTGAGGTGCGATTTTTTTTAGACCGCAAACGACTCCGGGGTCCACCCAGCCTAATGCATTGGGAACCAGAACAACTCTGGGAAGGTTAAGGCGGCCGGCGCGATGCTGACAACATCAAGTGTTAGTGTTCCGCCATGTAGTGAAAATGGATGTATCTTCCGTGATACTATACTCTTTTGCCATATGGTGTATATATACATACATATTCCAAATTTTCCGTGATACTATACTCTATTGCCAATACTCTATTGCCATTTTCCATATTGGTGTATATATATATATATATATATATATATATATACATATTCCTATCCCAAATTTGCCATCCTCACCCTTGGATCCATCTATGTAAACGGGATCCTCTTCCATTACCATTTGTCTAGGTCTGACTTTTAAAGACTTTAATTTATTCTACACATCTGTAATACTGAAAAAAGTATCAGATCAGCTAAAAGACCTTAAAAAACAACTTTTCTTTTCAGATTTGGCACATAGTGTTAAGGTCAAGCTAGAAATTGGCAAGGAAACAAAGAAATGTGTTATCAAAGATATAGACATGCCACTGACTGAAGAAGAGTTTCTAAACAGGCTGACGCAGACAATACTCAATATACAATTAATAACATTGAAAGAATATCGATAAAATTGGTGAATTCAACTGTAGTTATCACACTAGATGGACAGAAAATCCCTACACACATGTACAATGGCAGTATGAAAATTCCTACAGATATTTCCATTCCCGCCACCACCACCACAGTAATCCAGTTTTCCAACTGTACAAAATTAGTCATACAAAACGTTTGTGTAGAAATATACCAAATTGCAGACACTGTGTAGGGGACCACAACTATAACAAATGCAACTTGCAAATGATAATGATGATTATAAAACAACAAATAAAATTAAGAAATGTGCAAATTGTCCAGGACACCACTGTTTACCTTTCCTAAGATGGCCCCAGTAATAACAGACCAAACTTGCACTGATAAAGTCTATCAGCACCAACACGCCATTTAATGTAGTCATTCAAGAACAAAAATGTCATAACTTAGCATCTCCAAATCAGTCCAAAAAACATCCAAAATAAATACTAAAAATGTTGAAATAACACATAAAATCAATGGAATAATGGCAACGGAAAGAAACCTATCAAAACAGAGTGAATTACCTGTAAAAAAGTACCAGTAGATTCAGTAAGACAGGCAGAAGAAATCTTGATGTCCATGAAAAACATTCAACAAGTTGCTAAGGATGCTGCTAGATTGGCGGAACTGAAAGAGGAAAATGAGGATGTACTAAAGAGGAATGAGGAGAAAAAACGAATCATAAGCAGTAGAAAAAAAAAAAAAAAAAAAAAAACAATAGAAGAAAAAATGAAAATATGGAAAACTCCAATGAAGATTGCCAACATTTAATGATTAAATAACCAACATAGTTAAAACGTTCGTACATAAAATTCAAACTAAATTACAAACCCACGTAAGAAATATAATAGAAAAACTAGAAGAATCCAGTATCAACAAACAAATTAAAATATTAGATATTTATAAAAGAGTAGTACATTATATTCAAATAAACCTACAAATTGAACAATGGAAGCACACAGAACATTAGACACATAAGCCAGCCTTATTAGGAATGACTAAACATTATAAATTAATTTTTGCCATTCAAGACGAATCTCAATCCACAACGTTTTCCAATCCCTGAATATTCTTCTTCTTCTTCTTCTTCTTCCTCGTTCGCCTTCAGACCTCCACATTTATGACTCTAATAAAGGCAGTAGTCAACTCAAGGTTCCTGACATCTCAAAACAGTTTTTCGTTGACAGGAGTGGGTTGTTGTCATATGCTACTCCGTTCATTTCTGTAGGTTGGGCAGTACTGCAGCAGGTGTTCGACTGTCATCGGGCTGGTACAGTGGTACAGCAGGTGCAGAGATCTGTTGCACCAATTTTGTATTTGTGGTATAGATGATATCTCAATCTGTTGTGTCCAGTGCGTAGCCGAAAAATGATGACCTGTTCTTTCCTGGATAGTTGATGATATGCATCATTTTTCAAATGGCCCGGGTGCTCTCTTTCCCATTTGGACTTGAATGTAGCCTTTATAGTAGTCTTTGCCGTTGCGTAAGTTGTCTCTATATCATTTTGTTGTAAGGCACCTCCTTCCTTAGCAAGTTTGTCTGCCTCCTCATTTCCTGGTATGTTGCAATGAGCTGGTATCCACTGGATAGTGCACTTGTTGAAGCATTTGGCCAGTCTTTCAAGGGAGATTATCAGATCTTTCAATCCTTTAGCTTGGTGGCTCTTCAGCGCTGATATTACTGAGAGGGCATCTGTAAAGATTACTATCTGTTTTTCTGCCTGTGCTTTGTATTCAATAAGAGTTTCCGCTGCCTGTTTCAGGGTTTCTGCTTCAGCACTGAAGTTATTTCAGTATTTGCCAGTGGCAATTGCCATAGAGTGGATTATATTCTTTAATTTTATGAGGATGCTGGCACACCCATATTCAACTGCATTTTTTGCTGAACCATCAGTATATGCATGTGTCCAAAGCTTTGCTGGGAATTTTTGGTCAATATACTTGGTTGCTATACACTTTCTTTGTGTTTCTGTCTGTGTTCCCTTACTTTCAATGCCTGGAATATCAGATTGTAGCTCAGGAAAACATCTTATTTTCCACAGTGGGATAGTTGTGCTTGTTGGTATTTTCTTTGCAATTGAGTTTGCTAGCATGGCATTTTTCTAATTTTTTCTTCTGCTTGGGCCACAAAGTTTGTTCGCTTGAGCCTGCCTCTTCCTAGCCTATTCATTCTTTGGAACATGGGGTGTCCTTCGAGTCTCTTAAATTTTTCGGCTTGTTGTAGGACTCTGCTGTCACGTCTATCCTCCATTGACTGTAGCCCTATAATGTTTTCCATATGGTTGATTTTTGTTGACTTTAGGGCACCTGTTATACTACGTGCTGCTTGGTTTTGGAGTCTGTTTACTCTGTCAAAATTTGACTTTGCTGCCGTCGACCAAGCTGTGATGCCGTATTCCATAGCAGGTCTGAGTCTGCCTGTGTACAGCTTTTTGAGGATATTCTCATCAGCACCCCATGTGGTACCAGCTACCTTTTTCATGATGGCCATGCGAAGTTTTGCCCTTATCTGTATTTTGGTTATCTGTGATATCCCTGAATATGAAATCTTTCGGAACGATAGAAGGATAACCAAACAGGAAGAGGAATGTCTTTTATGGTTCATAAAGCATACAAAATAACTGAGTATGAATCTTTTGGAACTGGAAATTTAGAACGAATACATATAATAATATCTAGTGACTTAGGGAAAATAAACATCATTAACCTCTACTGTTCAAGTGGTAGTATAAATGATAGGGATCTTGCTGAAGTAAAGAAGAGGTTAAGCAATGAATGTGTTGTAGTGGGAGATTTCAATGCTCACCACACAGCTTGGGGAGGTAATTTGATGGACAAATCACGGAAAATTATGTTAGATTGCATCGAAAACAATGAATTTATCAAACTCAATGATGGTTCACTACCAAGAATTAATCCTTGTGTAAATCAACAAGACACAGCAATTGATATTAGCATCATAACACCCAGTCTTGTCAATAGAAAATGGGAAATAATTAAGGATACAAACTCAGATCATCTTCCCATTGAATTAATAATAAATGACACATAAGCCAAACAAGATGACTGAGAAACCAATATGTCACTATAATAATGCAAATTGGATAGCTGTCCATAATAAATTGGAAGAATTATCAATTTCTAATAATAGAAAATGAAAATGTTGATATATTTGCATATATCCTCCCGACTGAAATATTTAAAATAGCTTTCAAACATAAACCAAACTCTAATATGCCACAACACCTAAATCCAGACCACATTAGGAATAAAAAAGTGAATACACAGTGGAATAAAAATCTAGTAGCATGGTGGACAATTAAATGTACAGAAATAAAAAAACAAAGAAAACAACTCTTCAAAGATACATGAAACATGGAACAGAAGAGAATCTAGAAGAATGTAAATAAGTTAGAAATGAATCAAACAAAATAATACTCAAAGCAAAAAAGAATAAATGAAAAAAATTATGTCAAGTACTATATTTAATCAACCTGCATTTGTCGTAAGTAAAATGTTTTATAAGAGCACCACTTGACCTTCACCCTATCTGCCATTTACCCACCAATCACTATATATTAATTACTGTTCTTGTTACCTACTGTTTAAATGTATTATGTAGTTCCATAGGTTTGTCTATTCTTAACACCTGTTTTAATGGGTGAATTTGTAGCCTGCACATGGTCTAATTTGGGATTCTCTGTTGTTCACACCTCTTACATTTTAATAAGAAATGTTATATATTACACTGGTATACACAAATTTTGGTGCCTTAAATTTTATAGCTGTTCTTAGGTAATTTTGGGTTGCTTATTCCAAAAATGTATTCAGATTTTTTCTATCAGCTCTAGTTTTTGAGATAACTAAGAATGACCATATTACTAGGGCAATTGTTATGTACAATCCTAGAATTAGGTGCTATCAGTGGTATTTTGACTTTAGTCTGCATTCATATTATATGTAATTACTGTGCATATATTACCAAAAAATGTAATAAAACTCTATGACTAGAACTTGTTTAGTTAACACGCAAAAAGGATCTTTTCGAGGACTTCCTGGAATGTGATATCCCCGGACAGTCACGCTTAACGGTTCAACAGAAATCTGCCATCATGTGGGCATCCCAAAGTCCCTGGTATCTCTCTTCCATTGTTTTTATATCTTGGTGAAATTTTTCACCTTGCTCCTCACTTAAGTCGCCAAGATTCTCCGGAAATAAATGTAAATGGTTATGGAGGTAGTGCAATTTTATGCTCATGTTGCATCCAAGTTCACGAAAACTCGACAGCATGTTTCCAACTATTTCAGAATAATTGTCTGCTTTAAAGTTACCCAGAAAGTTTTGCACAACTAAAACAAATGATGACCAGGCTGTGGACTCTGTTTTGTTCATGGAATCAATAAAATTTGGATCGTTTATTAACTTTCTAATTTGAGGTCCATCAAAAATTCCAGCTTTAAGTTTGTCTATGCTCAATTCTGGAAACTTTCTGCATAAGTAATTAAAACAGGTACCATCTTTGTTCAGTGCCTTAACAAATTGCTTCATCAAGCCAAGCTCTATATGTAATGGTGGCAGTAGAACTCTTTTTCGATCAATGAGAGGCTTATTGATAATATTTTTTTCTCCAACTTTAAATTCATCCCTCAACGGCTACTGTTTCTTTGTCCTGTGCATATCTTTTGCCCTGCTATCCCACAAACATATAAAGCATGGATATTTGGTGAATCCCATTTGCTGGCCAAGCAAGAAGCTCATCATTTTAAGATCTACACAAACCATCCAGTTATGTTCTAAATCCTTCATTTTTTCTAGAACTGTGCTTATTGTTGCATACTCCTCCTTCACTATTGTAGAATGAGCTATTGGAATTGAGCCATATTTGTTACCATTGTGTAAGAGAACACCCTTCAAACTTCTTTTAGAGCTGTCAATGAAAAGTCGCCACTCATCTGGTGTATAACTTACACCCATTTTGTTAACAAGACCTCCTACATTAGTACAAAACACAAGGTTGTTTTCTTTACAAAAGAATGGAATAAAACCTTGCTCTCTGCTGCGATAAAATGTAACCTTTGTTTCAGCAGTCAGTAATTTTTTTTCTTTCAATCCTGAAGCCAACAGTTCTGAAGATTCCTTGGAGAGATATAGATCTCGGATTAGATCATTTAGTTCAAGCTGGTCGAAGCGTTGAGCATCTGAAAAATCATCTTCGAAATCACTATCACTGTCACTTGTCTTTCCACATGCCACTGCTATCTCATCTTCTAGCATGGAATCCAAAATCTGACTGAAAGTTGGAATTGGTATGTCATTTCCGTGTGGAACAGGTCGCCTAGCAGAATCTAAATCTGGATATTTCCACTTTTTGTGATTTTTCCCATTAATTCCCTTAATATTCTTTCTTCTTCTTTGATCCTTAGCCGCCGACCGTCAAAGCAGTCAGTGGCCATCACGCCTAGTGGCGTCTTGTAGGGCAACAACAAATTGATTCCACTTTGCTCGGTCGGTGGCCATCCTCCTTAATATTCATAACACAAAAATAACAGTCATCATAGTGGTTCTTGGGCTCTCTCCAAACCATTGGAATTCCAAATTTTAAACATTTTCTTTTCCCACAAGTCCACTGTCGCAGGTGTTCAACACATGTTTTGCAAACAATATGAGGAGCCCAAGACTTGTCCTGATCACCTAGTTTTACTTTAAAGTAAGCAAAGTATGCCTTTTTCACAAAAACAGTAATATGCTTCCTATGTTCTTCTTCGAAAGTGTACTCTCCACAAATATAACAAAATAAATGCGGTGAAAGAAAACATGCTCTTCTTGAAGATGAAGCCATTCTCTGTTAGAAGAGTAATAAAATAAGTAGCATACTGTAACTGTCTTTTTCTCTTGTTGAGGTGTTCACTGGCCCAAGACAGTATACATGTTGTTAGATGTGTAGTGCTGGCGTATGATGAACTGAGCGTGGGTGCGAATGAAGGCGCGAATGTGTTTAGGCTCGTATATATGTAGACACTGCAACCCCTACACTCACATACAGTAGTCAAGGATGCTTGAACACTGCAGGCACGTTTCAAAACATTTATTGACGATAACACACATAGTAGCATCAACAGGAACAGTCATTGTAAACAAGGTCATGCTGACCGGAAATCGATAATAATACATCAGGCGTTCAAAGGGCTGGTAAACATTCCAATATTCGTGCATGGTCAATAATAATGTTATTCAATGACAGTTCAAAATGCCGCCTGATCTCTCTGACTAAACGCGTCAGATACCTTAATCACCTTGACACATAGGTACAACTTGGCATTCCCCGCCAATTGCACATTATCAGGCTGTAGTATAATAGCCGAAAACACAGGCCTCGTTCTGACGTCGGCTGTGTACTGCTGATAAGCAGGTTACCATCAACCCTGCAATAATGCTTATGTGGACATAAATATGCCGCCAATCTGCGGCTCCCACAATATATCTTCGTCACTGGATTTCTGGATGGTATGAAGACTAATAGTCTTGGATGGCTACCTTGAGCACAACATATATGTTCTGTAATGGAGGACCGGTGAGTTGCAGTTCACAGACTAGGTAATCTTCTAACATGTTCTGCCACCGAAAGCGTAATAATGGAAAAAGTCGGTATTACCTGTAACCGAGTCCACAGAACCTAACAAGGAACTCTGCTGTCATTCCAACGCACAGAGATTCACTGGGGAAAACTGCCATCGCAGTCACTTCGAAGATTCTCCCCGAAAAACACAATGGACCCTTGGTCCCTTCAGAAATTCCAGGACACTTCACGGCTTGCCGGAAGTCTAACTCAACTCCCGCTTAAAAAAACCCTGCCTATGGGCATCCGCCAGAACTTCTACCTTTGACCCTAAAGGTCAAACACAATGAATGAATAAACAAGGGAAGACAACCCCTAATCAACCTGACATCGCAGATAAAGACACAATTATTCTTATGATAAAAACATAAGCAAATAACTTGACAGATGACTCCGTCAAAAATGACAGCAACATATTACTACAACCCCCCTGTTAAAAAAAATGAAATTTTTTTTTTTAAATATGTCCATGAGCAAGATTGCACAAGTATCACTTATGTGCTCATGAAAAAATGAACCTAATATCAGGTACAATAGACGCATAAACAAAGCATCTGAAGAGGATACAAATCATCTCCCAACATAGGAGAAAATATTTCCTTTAAGCCAAACAAACTAAGGGGGTACCATTAAAGAAACCTAAGTTGCTGGCAATACCAATCATATATCAAACATTACTAAATACTAAAATTATAGCAATATACAAATTTCATGAATTACAATGCTATATTAGCAACATATCACTGATGGATGGACAAAATGAAATTTGTTAAATTATCTAAACATCATCCAAATACATTTGTATTACAACATATTAGGATATTAAGGACAGACCTAAGTCCGAAAGTGTATCAGGAAAAACTAGGACACAAGATTTAACTGGAATCATGTGGGCATCTGGACAATATGTCCGCCATCACATTATCCGAACCACGGATAGCTCGCACCGTGAAATGGAAAGGCTGAAGAGCATTAGCATAACGAGTAGATCACGAGCTCTTCAAATCCTTACTTTGCATAGCCGTAAGAGCTTTTTGGTCGGTTTCCATAAAGAAATGCGCGCCCAGAAGGAACCTTTGTAGCTTAAGAATGGACCAAACCATAGCCAACAATTCACGGTCTAAAACCGAGTAATTCCTTTCTGCCGCATTTAGCTTCCTAGAAATATACATTACAGGATGCAGAGTTCCTGAATATTCCTGCATTAGTGCCGCTCCAATCCCAGTGGAAGAGGCATCACTACGAAGAACAAAAGTCTTATCAATCGTTGGTAGTCTTAAGATAGGATGAGATGAGAACAAATTCTTAACCTGATCCAATGAAGATTGGCATTCCTGGGACCAACGCACCATATTAGGAGAACCTTTTTTCAATATCGATGAAAGTGGTGCCATAATGGAGGACAGATTCTCAATGAATCTTCCATAGAATTGTATCAATCCCAGGAGACTACGCACTTGCTTTTTTGTCTTCGGAACCGAGATATTTAATATCTTCGAAATGTTTTGGTCCTCTGTCTTCAACAGACCATGACCAACTCGATGACCTAGGAAGGAAATTTCACTAAACCCAACAAAAGCTTTAGAGGGTTTTGCAGTCAAACTATGCTCACGTAGAGTAGATAGCAATTCCTTTAGACCCAAATAGTGTTCTTCCCAAGTATCGCTGAAAAGACAGATGTCGTCTAAATATGCGATGACATCTGCACGATCTGATAGAATTCGTCGCATCATGCGCACGAAAGTCGCTGGGGCGTTCATAAGCCCGAAAGGCATAAAATTCCATTGAAACAGACCCCTAGGTGTCGAAAAAGCAGTGAGAGGTTTGGCGTGTTCCGTCAGTGGGACTTGCCAATAACCTTTCGACAAGTCTAGTTTAGTAAAGAATTTAGCTTTAGAAAGTCTAATAAGTAGATCATCTAATAATGGCATAGGTTCAGCATCGAACTTCGTAACTTGATTTAATTTGCGATAGTCAACGCAAAGACGTATGTTATTGTCTTTCTTTCGAACAATAACTATCGACGAAGAATAAGCTGAAGTGGATGGTTCAATTATTTGCAGTTGAATCATTTCATCCAATTCTTTCTCGACTTGTGCTTGAAAATGAATAGGTATTGGGTATGGTCTTACTCTGATCGGATTACGATCAGTAAGTATGATGTCATGTTCTATGACATCTGTGTGTCCAGGAATGTCGGTAAGGACATCCTGATATGATTGTAGCGTAGAGGATACTTGACGTTGCTCCTCAAAAGACAAGTTCGAAGAGATTGTAACGTCCCTCCACGATTCCGTTGAATTCAGTGGAATCGCAGGAAGAGGTACGTTAACGTCAGAAAAAATAGTTTCCTCATCCTGTATAACGGACAGGGATGAGATGTGACCATGTTGGACTGGAGAGTCGTCCGTCGCCTGGAAAATAGGCTGCAAATAGTCTGGACGTTCAATAAACTCTGTTAGCATATTTATATGGAAGGTTTTATGCTTTCCATCCACATCGACGAAATAGTCGACATCGGAAAATTTGGAGACTATAGTGTATGGACCTTTCCATGAAATGAGAAGTCTATTCTCTCTTGAGGGAAGTAAGACAAACATGGATTTTGTTGTTTGCAAGAAAAACTATTATCAGGTTGGTAACTTTTATTAAAGTTCCCATGAATATTAGAACCAAAATTCTGAGGACGTTTAATTTGTCTCCAATTACTTGAAGGAAAATTACCACGTGATGAACGCCCTTGGTGTTGTTCATAATCACGATTATCTTTCCTAGCCAAATTGTTGTTATTTTTGCCTATGGCAATGTGCTTAACATCATACTGCCTGAGCTGAGTACGATGGGTACTAACAGTTTTGTTTTCTTTTACGCACTTATCAGGAATCTGGGAATTCGATGCACGGTTTCCCTGAGGAATCTTAACATGATACTTATCAAAGTCCTCACCGTGATCCAAACTTGATTTACCTTTGTTGGCCTGACGCCAACTCCCATTAGAGGCAGTATTGTTATTCCGTGGGAAACTATATTTTCCACAAAAATTTTTGTTCCCATATTGCTTAATGTTACCATGAGCATTAAGTGCATGGATGTTTTTCTCCTCCCAAATAGAAATTTGTTGCAGTGTGCATTCCCTAACCCCATGAATACGACCGATTATAAGATCCGCAATAGGATTAGGAAGAAGACATGCATGGACATCTCCTGTGAAGAAGGGAGTGTCAATCCTAATAATAGCAGTAGGATATTCTTCTATGGTCCCATCAAATGTAACACATTTGACCACTTTTCCAGTGGCACAGCAAGGATCTATCAGAGACTGCCTAACCCCGACGGTAGTACATCCCGAATCGAAAAGTACTGAGACTAGCCTATCATTTATTAGACCTTTATGTAAGATGAGAGATCCTCTCCCATCATGCGCAACTGTAGCAGGTAGAGCAGGAAGAGGGTGACCACAACTTAGAGTAGATACAGTCGATGAGTCGAACAATGTTAAGCATTGGGGGCATTCAGTTGCTCTCCCAAAATCGAAAGCACAACCAGTGATAGCCCTAGAGTTACCACTATCATTTACTGTATTACAGGCTCCATCAAACTCTTGTTGTGCAGAGTTTGCCTGTTGGAAAGGACTTTTTTTGTTAAATCTAGGTCTGCCTCGATTATCATTTCCCCTGTAATTATTTCGACTATCATTTCCCCTGTAATTGTTATCATATTGCCTATTGTAATCATCATTCCGGTTTGAATCCCGGTTTCTAAATTCACCATCGTCATAATCTTGACGTCGAGAATGATTACCTCGAAAGTTCGAATAGTTATTATTTGGATAGCCTTTGCGAAAGTGTCTCAAATTATTACCACTAAAATTACGAGAACTACCATCTTGTCTCCAATTCATAGACGAAGAACCATCATGTGTTGGATTACTCCACTTCTGAGTGTAATTCTGATTACTTCCCCTATTCCAGTTTTGTTGAGCACCCTGAAATTTTTTTTTTGAAATTAGGGCCATATGGTGTTGCCGAAGCAGCTGGCAACCCTTCTTTCACTTTAGAATTGCTAACTGTAGCATGGGGATGCGCGGTGGCATACTGACAACAGTATTCCTCCATATCTTTTAAGTTTTTAGACTTACGCTCATGAAGGAATGCAAGAAAAGAATCATTAACAGATGACAAAACCTTATCTCGCAATAATAAGTCCATTAGACCTTCATATGTTTTCTCAGTCTGAGACAACTCAACCCATCGTGTAAATGTACGACGTATTTTTGTAACAAAATCAGAGAAATCTACTCCATTTTCTGGCAACATTGTCCTAAAACGAAGACGATAGTCTTCTTCTTTTAGTTGGTATTTTTCTAGCAATGCTGCTCTGACAACATCATAATTAGTCCTGTCATGTTCGTCTATTGTCATAAGAGTAGTCACTGTGTCACCTGTAAAACATTCCATCAGTTGTTCAACATATTTTTCCTTTTTTATGTTATGCGTATCGCATAAAAATTGGAATCTATCTAGATAATCTGCTACGTCATCCTTTAAAGGATTGAAATGAGGCAATTTAATCCTATTAACAAACTCCTTTGTCGTACTCGAAGTTGTTTGCTGAGCACCCGTACTAGCCAATTTCAATTTCTCTAACTCCAAAGTTGCGAGTCTTTCATCAAGTTCCATTTTCTGTTTTCTTTCCTCATGTTCCATTTTTCTAATTTCAGCCTCAGCAGCAGCTTGAATTTTTTTTCTCCTCTGCAGCAGCTTGAAGTTTTTTGTCTTCCATTTCCATCTGGAATTTTCTTTCATCAGCAGCAGCTTTTCTCTCCTCAGCAGCAGCTTGAGCTTTTCTCTCCTCAGCAGCAGCTTCTCTTTGATACCTTTTCTCTTCAAGTTCTAATCTTCTATTCTCAGCATCTAGCTTCTTTAGTTCAGCTTCTGCTCTCCTTTGTTCAGCTTCTGCTTTCAATTTAATTTCCTCTTTTTGTTTCTTTTCTTCTGACTTTAATGCAATGGCGAATAGAGCAGATGAATATTCTTCCAATTCTTTACCAGACTTACCAAGGGTTAACCCTTGCTGGATGAATAAATCCAATGTAGACATTCTGTCTAATGAGATCAGTAACCTGAAAAATTCAACAATTACCTTATCCCACTTCAATGGGAGACAAGTCTGAAATGCTAGACTTGTATACTCACTTCACTTTATTTCACTCTCTTAGTCTTAGACAAAGACCTTGTATGGTCCTCTTGTTTATAATGTAACAAAAAATTACTTGAGTACCTGTGGAAAATAATTCCTTTATATCCCACTCACTATGGGCACAAGTCTTTTTTATAAAGAACTTGAATATGTATTTCACCTTGTCTCAATCTTTGTGGATAACAAGTCTTTTATCAAAGAACTTGTATAAAAATCTTATATAATAATATTTTATTAACAATCTCTATATGAAGAGTGTACCTTATCAATAATAATAATACATGACCAAGTGTATGTATGTAGACTGTGTATGACAATAATGTAGAACAATCATAAATACAAAGACAAAAATACAGAACAATGACCGAAAACGTTCGCGGAAGTCAAATAAACAATACAGCAAAAAGTAAAGAAAATGTTACACAAATGTGTAATGATGACCGCGAAAAATAAACAAGACAAATGGCAACACTGTTATAAACGAAAAGGTGTAAAGAAATAAACAAAAGAAAGGAAAGACCTACAGATACAAACAAATGAAATCAAAACTGAAAAACAGAAAAAATATTACAAAAACAACGATAAGTACAGTTTCAGCACAGCTAAACGTAAATAGCAACGATTGTCGCTAGCAAATTCCAATTAAGGAAATTTGCAGTCCCTAACGACACGCTCTCAATAGATAACCTCTATTACGTGGCATTTATCTAAAGGAGTCACCTTTACCCAACCAGCCCGCAAAAGAACACAAGAAAAATACACAACAATAGTACAATTAACATAAATAGCAATCAATTCAATGTGTTGCAAAATAAAGCTTAGTCACACATGATATTACAGTAACTAACTTGCTCCTTGCGAACACAGAAACAAAATGACAAGCGCGCACTGAATGTCAAATCCACTGTAGCATAAAGTGGTATTCACGAACAAAAGTTACTATGACCTTCTCGTATCTTGCACATTGAATGTTTACAATTTCATGTACTGTTTACAAACATGAACTTGACCTCGAACAATGTAGCTTGAATGCTCGGGCGTAGAAAAGTCTGTTGTTGACTGAAACGTGTAAACGACCAGCGGTACCGTTTACAAAAAGGGACTCGACTTGCAGTTGTGGTCCACGTAGCAAATGCCTAGATGTTAACTTCAGTACTTGTCCTGTTATGGTTTATGTAGCATTATAACATAAATGCTCGCACTGTTTATCTGGGTCAACAGTTGATGACCTATTTCTGTCCTGTGTAGACAAAACTTGAAAGCATAGAGTATGTGTGTTATTCTCAGTTGTCCACTTTGTTCCTCATGACATGTAGCACATGTAGAAATGTAAATTTCTGGACAACACTGGAGGCATAATAAATGTAGCATAAGTCCACGGAAATGTTAATTTCTCGCTCTGTCCAGCTTAAACCCACAAATGTAAGGTGTACTTGTCCTTCTCACGAAAATAGCCCCATCATCCAGAAGTGTAAGTAGCCTGGTGGGGTGTCTGTTTAAGGCTGGCGTGCTGTGTACAATGATCTATATAGCCCCATCAGCTGCCTACCAGAAATGTAAATTTCTGGGCCACACTGGCGACATCATAAATGTATCAGAAGAGCCCACGTAACTGGTCCACCAGAAATGTAACTGTCTTTTTCTCTTGTTGAGGTGTTCACTGGCCCAAGACAGTATACATGTTGTTAGATGTGTAGTGCTGGCGTATGATGAACTGAGCGTGGGTGCGAATGAAGGCGCGAATGTGTTTAGGCTCGTATATATGTAGACACTGCAACCCCTACACTCACATACAGTAGTCAAGGATGCTTGAACACTGCAGGCACGTTTCAAAACATTTAATGACGATAACACACATAGTAGCATCAACAGGAACAGTCATTGTAAACAAGGTCATGCTGACCGGAAATCGATAATAATACATCAGGCTTTCAAAGGGCTGGTAAACATTCCAATATTCGTGCATGGTCAATAATAATGTTATTCAATGACAGTTCAAAATGCCGCCTGATCTCTCTGACTAAACGCGTCAGATACCTTAATCACCTTGACACATAGGTACAACTTGGCATTCCCCGCCAATTGCACATTATCAGGCTGTAGTATAATAGCCGAAAACACAGGCCTCGTTCTGACGTCGGCTATGTACTGCTGATAAGCAGGTTACCATCAACCCTGCAATAATGCTTATGTGGACATAAATATGCCGCCAATCTGCGGCTCCCACAATATATCTTCGTCACTGGATTTCTGGATGGTATGAAGACTAATAGTCTTGGATGGCTACCTTGAGCACAACATATATGTTCTGTAATGGAGGACCGGTGAGTTGCAGTTCACAGACTAGGTAATCTTCTAACATGTTCTGCCACCGAAAGCGTAATAATGGAAAAAGTCGGTATTACCTGTAACCGAGTCCACAGAACCTAACAAGGAACTCTGCTGTCATTCCAACGCACAGAGATTCACTGGGGAAAACTGCCATCGCAGTCACTTCGAAGATTCTCCCCGAAAAACACAATGGACCCTTGGTCCCTTCAGAAATTCCAGGACACTTCACGGCTTGCCGGAAGTCTAACTCAACTCCCGCTTAAAAAACCCTGCCTATGGGCATCCGCCAGAACTGTCTACCTTTGACCCTAAAGGTCAAACACAATGAATGAATAAACAAGGGAAGACAACACCTAATCAACCTGACATCGCAGGTAAAGACACAATTATTCTTATGATAAAAACATAAGCAAATAACTTGACAGATGACTCCGTCAAAAATGACAGCAACACATACTAACATGCATGCAGTGGCTTAAAATCTAAAAAAGGCAATTCTGGGAAGATTCTTGGAAAACTAAAACTGAGAGTAAACAAGCAGTTTTCTTTTGTAAAGGACTAGACAGCAATAGTTTTTTTTACATAGCCTTATATAGAAAATATTGTAATAATACAGGGTGACCCCCCCCCCGCCCCCCCCCCCCCCCCCCCCACCGACCCCCCACCCCCCCCCCAAAAAAAAAACGGGCCCGCGCGCGCACAATAAGTGCGCGCGCGCACAATAAGTGCGCGCGCGGGCCCGTTTTTTTTTTTTGGGTCACCCTGTATTAATGAAATGCAAACATGTCTGTTTCTCAAAAACTAGAGCTGCTACAGCCAAGTAAATGTGATATTTGGATTGAGCAGGCCTCATTTATGTACAATCAAGAGTAAAATGTTTGGCACCAAAAATGTTTTGTGTGTGTAGGGCTGTGTTATTGATTTGAAGACATTCTGCACTACAATTTTGTTCATTTCTGGAGTAACCTTTTCCCAGCTGTAGTCTGAGATGTTTCTTGTTACTGGGAATTTTCAAGTCCCTAGATATCTGACATTTTCTTGTTGGTTTCTTAAACAGTTTATATGCATGTCTTCTTTTCATATTTTTATCCCACTCTGCTGATCATTTAAATATTGTTAGTTCTTTAATAAAGCTTTTAATCTCCAATTTACTCATCTATATTTTACTATTTTATCAAATCTACTTTTCTTGGCTTCTTTATAAGTCATTTCATTTCCCTCTATGCCACCATGTGAAGGTACACAAGCTATTAAAACTGAACATTATTTGGAACATAGAAGAAAGCTGGAAAATATCGTGATAATAGTTAATAATGAAGTAAAGTATCACGACAAGGGGAGAACATACT
This sequence comes from Oreohelix idahoensis, assembly GCA_024509875.1. Lineage (NCBI taxonomy): Eukaryota > Metazoa > Mollusca > Gastropoda > Stylommatophora > Oreohelicidae > Oreohelix > Oreohelix idahoensis. The sequence continues at coordinate 49,619 of JAMPIV010008098.1, read as the reverse complement.
GGGCAGTTTGACAATATGGCATGGGAAGAAGTTAGGAACAGAATGTCATAAATAGTATTGAGACATGAGGTTGTGGAGAGATACGTGATCACATACGCCAGGCAGGCACAGCTCGTATAAGGGTGAGAGCCATATTACTCCGGAAAGTTCCCCGCGGCCTGCAAGTGTAAAATGGAAGAGGGCGGGGGAGGATAAATTATTAAGGGGTTAGTAATTAAATAAATTAATAATTGATATAATTATTTATTAATCAGAGGAAAAGGAAATGTATCTGTTGCATTATACGAATGCATAATGCCCTTCTATTTAAGGAGAGATTTTACATCTCTTTCCAGCAACAAGCTTCTCAAATTTTGGAGTCATATTTGAAGTGAACATTTTCATATTGCCTTCCAAATGGTCGCCAGTCAATGAGGAACTTTGCGTGTGTCTGTTCAAATGTAGATGCTTCTAGACACGATGAAGGTGTGTTTCACTGTTCAAAGTTACAGAGGTCATACAAACTGCGTGTTTTCATATTTGTATCCCACTTGGCTGACTATTTAAATGTTATTTAGTTCTTTAATTAAGCTTTTAATCTCCAATTTACTCATCTATATATTAATTTTTTATCAAATCTACCTTTCTTGGCTTCTTTATAAATCTTTTCATTGACGTCGCTTGTATCTGTTCAAATGTAGATGCTTCTAAACACCATGAAGGTCTTCAGTGGACATTCGACGAACTGTGTGTATTTGTCACTGTTCAAAGTTACAGAGATCACACAAACTGCGTTCTTTGTTATTACTCGTATTTCGATAACCTGCCGACCTCTGTAGTTCAATTACCTCCTTTTGCAAATCTATTGGCACGTCTTATGAATGCAAAGAAAAGGGATCTTCAAAAAGCTTCAGCTGGAAATCTCCAGATGAAGACAAAGTAAGTCTTTTCTTGAACTATTCAGTCCAAAGATCAAAATTCTTTGCACATGTTTCGCAAAAATCAATGCGCCTGTGCTGAGGGATATGCTGTGCACGTGTGGGAAAGTGACACATTTCTCCGGTTGACAAATGACTTTTGAAGAGGCTCAATTTCACGTTGTAACCATTGACTACTGTTCACATTTGAAATATAAGCTGATTTCTTCCCTGAAGTTTGTTGGGATCATTCAAGTGTCCTGTAAAATCATTCATGAAAAACGATCTTGATTCCTAGTTTCATTTTCAAGTCCCGGGAATTTAATTGATTCGCTATGTAGGAATAATGCTACATTTTCCATCAAAGCAATACAACAATGGAGCACTCTTCCTTGACTCAACCATCCCATTTCAGTATGCTACAGTAAGTCGCTCTTCTCGACATCTACCTTTACAAAAAAGCTTCGATATTTTCTATGTTTGTATTCTCAAGAAAGGATGTAGTTTACAGTGGAAACAACCACTGACATCACTTGCTCAAACTTTGAGATTTTGCTACACAAAACCTGCTGATATTTCATGCAGTGTAGCTTTGATTATTGACCTATCAATACATTGCCCAAGAACAGTAACTATTACGATATTTGCTGTGTATACGTAGTTTGAGCACAATTAGTAAAAATTCCACCAATTGTTAAATCAAAGCATTCACCCAGTGTCATACTTCAGCAGTAATTTATTTTCCAGTAATGCGGCCTGTCATGAAGGAAGTAATAACAATTCGTCAGTAGTTGAAAGGTCTTTTCAATATCTCTTACAATTAAATTTAATACCTCTTATTAAATTGGTTCTTTCAAAGAAAATAGTTAAAGAGCAGTAGCAGAATTCAGTCATTTTCTGCTTTAACTGATCACTTACATTGGTAGAAATGCCATCTATTCTTCTCTGTATTGTTATTCGTGATAAAATGGTGTTCTTAAACATTTCCCCCTTTTCTGCACGTAGCTCTGATAATAATTCACATGTGAAACATTTCTCAGCCGCATCAACTTCATTATAAATTTAAAAGCTTACTGTAATAACCGTATCATTCTTAGTGCTCACTTTCTTGAAAATCTGCTGTTCGTCATTAAATATTCTTTACGCTAAACGTGATGCTTTAATTTAATTTAATTTTTTTGTCATTTGGTTCCAATAAAGAATGATTTGTTTTAAAGTTCCGCCGACGGTTATTTTCTTGTTTAACAGCTAACGTTTTGCGATCGCAAGATACAGTATTTTACCTTGGACAAGAATACACATTTACTTATTCGTTCAATGAATAACTCATGGTATGTTATATTTTAACAAGAAATGTTCTATATTAGTGTCTCGAAGACATCCTGCACAGTAAGGTTCTTCTATTCTGAAATAGCCTTTTCCTAGCTGTAGTCTGAGAAGTTTCTTATTACTGGGAATTTTCAATTCCCTAGATATCTGACATTTTCTTGTTGGAGCCTTGAAAATCTATTATGCATGTCTTCCTTTCAGATTTTTATCACACTCTGCTTTCCATTCATCTGTTATTAAATCTTTAATAAAGCTCTTCATCTCTGATTTACTCGTCCCTACATTTATTAGATTTTTATCAGATCTACCTTTCTTGGCTTCTTTATCTGCCTTTTCATTTCCCTCTATACCAACATGTGAAGGTATCCAAGCAATTAAGACTAAACATCCCCAGGAATATAAGTATATAATAGCCAGAAATATCTCCTCTGCTATATCAGGTCTACTACATTCTCGTAAGTTTCTAAGTGCTTTAATTGTTGAAAGAGAGTCACTTAAAACTGTAAATTTTTTGTGAGGGTTATTACAGAAGTGAAAATATTAGATTATTTGCAAGCATCAAACTTACCTTCAAATATAGAAGAGGTGTTAAGAATAAACAGACCTAGGGAACTGTATAATATAGTCAAACAATATTAAAACATGAACAAAGGTTAATATATAGTGGCTGGGAATGTGAAGGTCTGATGCTGTTCTTACAATGCATGTGACTTTGAACAGATGAAAGTCAATTAAATATCGGTTAAAGTCAGTTATATAACTGGAACCATCAGGCCTTTACACCACTCCACTTTAATATTATTCTTGTTCAGAGTTTCTTCTTGATTTTTTTTTATTCAATGTGTAAGCATAATTGTGAAAAATTATTATATTTTCAATGATTTGACAAATGTGATGCCCCTTTCTCAGATCGGCAGTTGCTCATATTATTTGGAATTGAAAACAATATATATCCTAATTATAACCCATCAGAGGTTGAACGGGATATTTTTCTTCATTAATTTTAAAAAAAAATCATGATATCAATTAAAATGTTGAATATTCACAGTCATGCTATTAAATAAACAATCACTGACAGGAAGAAATATCTCGTAGCAAACAGAACACAGGTTCCCTTTATGCAGCACCGCAGGTGTAATGGCAACATCTTATGTGTGCCAGAGTGTAGAAATAGAGAGTAGCATAGTAAAAACTTAAGGTCATTTGTCCGATCGTTATGGCTAAAAAGAAAAAAAAACCTATTTTATTTAGGGAACAACTTCAAAAAATCAAGCCTATTGGTCCGTACAAGAGCTATTGGCGTGATCAAATACCATAATGACCAAATTGCATCCTGTCGTCACTCTCTTGTGTAGAGTTTCTTATTATATACTTGCTAGTAAACGTGTTTATAGAATCCTTTTTGACAAATTAATTTTTTACAACATTAAACTCTCAACTTTCATACAGTCATACTTTTTTTTAGATAAAAATAAAATTATTCAATTTTTGTTTCCAAAATCCAACCAGTGCTGCCCGTGACGAAGATGAAGACGATAGACATGGTCGTATGGCAGCTGAAAAAGAAGAAACATCGAAACTTTCAGTTATCCCGCCTCATTATCTGAATTATACGAATCTGCGATTTAAAAAACAAGCGTTTTGTGTCGTTTCTCGTAGTTCATGCACAGTTTTTAAACTTTTCAGACGTCTGCATCATCAGTTGTCGTCATAGTCAATACAAAAACACAAAGATCGTCCATATATGTTCAAATATTGATACAGCCATTTTCAGGTATGCTTTTTGAGTTGTGTATATAAAACTTCGATAGACTGGTCTTATTACTACGATTCTTTAACGCTTTTTTCAATATTGTATACTTATTGTTCATGTATGTCCATTTATTTTGTTTAAGTTTGGGACAATAAACAAGAGTCCGCCATGTTGGCCTAGTATATTTCGATAAACGACGTTTTGCTTGGAGTCAATTTTTTTAAAAATTGTTTTTAATACGGACTCAATGCATGGAGGCATATCTGTAGTCATCTTTATATGGCCACCAGCTATGCACAATGCTGCAATATACATATGTAGAAGTGAACCTCTGTCTATGAGGCTGATTACATCCTCATTGACTCTTGAAATTATTCGCACACTTCCAGAGATTCTCCCTGTGGGGAAACTTGTTGAGAACCCAGCAATTCACACTAAGCTTGGAGAAGTCACTTGAGCCCCAGATGTGATTCTTAGCTTTGACTGCATGCAGGATGATCTCAGTATTAACCCAGTGATGGGCAGAGAGAGCTGAGAAGTGGCTCTGTGTAGGTCGTGACGATTCCTTGGGAAAGCCCAGAACCAGAGCACCGAGTTTTGGCTTTGCATAGTTGGAGAGGCCCCTTGGATGGCGGGTGTGGTGTTCTATCTTAGTCCTATAAATGAAATAATACTAGACTCTTGTTGTTCTTAACTTTTATTATACAGAGAGAAAAAAACACGTCTAACATCTCAAAACGGCCACTCTTCCAAGTCCCGTAACTCTCGTCATATCTAAATATACGACACTACATTCTCTCCCTTTTCTTGAATAACAAAAACACACTGAAACTCAAACTATTCTACAAACATCACTAATGACAGACAGAGTCATTGTCATTGAGACGTCTTGGGACATTTCGGTGTCTAGGCGGTGGTCTGCCTGTTTGCGATAATTGCCTGTTGTTGTCCATGGTGACGTCAGCTGGTTCTGTGGCAGTTAGTGGCAACTCAGGACTGACAATGTCATCTAAGTAATCATCATCTGGTTGTGATTTCTTGTTGGCTGCTCTGGCCAGGTTTTCATTGACTTTCTTGAAAAACGAGACATTTCTTGTCACAACTCTGCCTTCACCTGAAGCACTTATCATGTTTCCCTTGATTTTAGTAATCTGGTAATAAGTGTTCTGGATTAAACCTCGGAGTTGATTTGCTGTTTTGTTCTTGTCGTACTAAAACAAAATCTCCAACTTTCAAATGAGACGGCTGTGATCATAGTCTACAGTCTGCATGTTGCTTCATTCTGTATTTTGCCTGTGCATCTTTTCTCTGCACATCTGATGAGGCTGGTTGACTCTCTTTGGTTTCAACTGTTGGAATCTTAATCGAGACCTTTCTTTGAAACATGAGCTCATATGGTGATTTGCTTGTTGACATATGAGGTGTTGCCCTATAATTTCTAAGGAAAGCATACAGCTGTTGTCTCCAACACTTTCCTTCAACTGTGGCTGTTTGAATGACCTTCTTGAGATTTCTCATCATCCTTTCCACCTCCCCGTTTGCCCTTGGCCAGTAAGGTGTGATTCTTCTGTGTCTGCATCCAACATGGTGCATAAAATTGTTCATGTCTTGACTGTTAAATGGGGAACCATTATCTGTTTTTAAAATTTCAGGAATTCCAAATGTCGAAAATATCTTGTCAATCACAGGAATGACAGTTCTTGCTGATGTGGAATTAATGATTTCAGCAACTGGAAATCTTGAATATTCATCTACCATGACAAAAATATACTGTCCACATGGTAATGGTCCACAAAAATCTGCAGAGACCTCTGTCCATGGAGCTTTGGGAAGCTCAGACATTTTCAAAGGTGTCATATGTGCTCCACTTTCTGTGCAAGCTTGACAAGCTAAACAATTTGCAACAGTCTCTTCAACCATTTTGTCCAATCTGGGGAACCAAATTTTCTCTCTAACCAAACATTTGGTCTTGACTATGCCTTGATGTCCTTCATGAGTCAAATCTACTGCTCTTCTCTGGAGTGTTCTAGGAATTACTATTCTTGAACCTCTCAGTAATAAATTGTCTTCAGTAAGTGTAATTTCTTTTCTAAATCTGTTGAAAATATTAAGATCGTCCCTGTTCACATTAGAGAACTGTTCATAAGAAATGTTATTCCATTTATTATTTCTGATTATAAACTGAACAGCTTGTAACAGTGAGTCTTTCATGGTCTCTTCTTGTATTTCCTTGAAATTCATATCTTTTGGAACACTGTTCATGGCAAGGAATCTCACATATGTTTCTGTCTCTTCACTGTTTTTGTTCTCAAACTGCACTTTTAGTGGGTGTCTTGACATATAATCAACAGGATTATTTTTTCCAGGCTTGTATACAACATTGAAATCGTACTGCTGCAGTCTTAAAACCCATCTTTCGATACGAGCAGGAGGCTTGGATGTTCTTTTTCCAAATATCAACTCCAGTGCCTTGTGATCTGATATGATGGTGAACTTGCTGCCATAAATGTATAAATGAAAATATTCACAAGCCCACACTATTGCTAAAGCCTCTTTTTCTGTCTGTGAGTATCTAGTTTCTGTATCTGACGGACTTCTACTGCCAAAAACTACAACATATTCTTTGTTTCTGTCATCTCTTTGGGTTAGCATTGCCGCTAAACCGACTGGACTTGCATCTACTGAGATGAATGTCTTTCTGTTCCTATCAAAATAGGATGTACCAGCACTTTTTGTTAGTTCTGATTTCAGCATATCTAATGCTTTTGACTGAGTTGCAGTCCATATCCATGGTGTGTCTTTTCTTGTAAGCATTCTTAAAGGCTGACTGAGTGTTGCATAGTTTTGAATAAAACGTGAACAGTAATTGAACATTCCCAGTAGATTTCTCAATTCAGATACATTGGTTGGTTCTGCCATATCTAGAAGTGCACTAACTTTTCTGTGGTCTGGAACAATTCCCTTCTCAGAAAAAGTATATCCATAAAAATCCAATGTGTTTTTGCTGAATTCACATTTCTCTTTATTCAATGTGAGGTTATGCTGCCTCAGTCTGATGAATACCTGTTCTAGATTTTCATCATGTTCTTTTGGGGTTTTTTCATAAACCAGAATATCATCAGATACATTCAATTGTCCCTTCAGACCCTGAAGCACATTTCCAATTATATTCTGGAATGCTTCAGCTGCTGAAGCTATTCCAAAACTGAGCCTTTTGTACCTTCGTAAACCTAGATGTATTGAGAAAGTTGTGATGTATCTAGATTCTGGAGCTAATGGAATTTGATGGTAGCCACTTCTCAGATCTAATTTACTGAAAACTTTTGCTCCATTTAGATCTACTATTATGTTGTCTATTGTAGGAGTGAGGTGTCTCTCTCTTTCTATGGCTTCATTAGGCTGTCTCATGTCTACAAAAATTCTTACATCACCATTCTTCTTGATGACAGGTACGAGTACTATAGGACTGACCCACAGAGTTGGCCCTGAAACATGTTCAATGATATCTTCTTTTTCTAATCTTTTAATTTCTTCTTCTACTTTTTGCCTGATGTGAAATGGAATCCTTCTGTGCTGTTGTGCTTTAGGTTTCACATTTGCATTTATGTGTAGTTTTAGCTCAAAATTTTTCAATTTACCCACACCTTGGAACAGGTCTGAATACTTTTCAAACAGATTATGTGTTCTCTTGCTATTGATGCTATTAATTATTCTGACAACCTGCAATTTAGATGCTGTCTCATGGCTTAGAAGAACTTCATGTCCACCTTCTACTACTACATAGACAGTAGTACTGGCTTGATGATGCTTGGATTCAATGGTTGTTCTGAACATTCCAACCACTTTTAAGGGAGTCTTGGATGCATATAACTTTTTATTAGTGGGAAACAACTGTGGTCTTTTCTTCAACTGGTTGTACGTGGTTGTGCTTATGACATCCACACTTGAACCCGTGTCTATCATTGCAGACATATGTGTATCTTGCATTTTAATGATTGTTCTGGGGACATCTGGTCTGTTATCCAGTGCATAAACATAAGCCTCTGAGCTGCTGTCAGTGTCTGTGGTGTTTTCCCTTTTCTCAGTAACCTGTTGAACCTTATTTTTAGGGGTGAGACAAAACTTGGCAAAGTGATTTTGCTTGTGACAAATATGACACTCTTTCCCAAATGCAGGGCAGTTCTGTCTTCCACCTTTGTGAGGATATTTTCTTCCACAACATTTGCAATTTGTATATGATTCTTTCTTGGAGTTAGATCTGGAAGTATGAAACTGTGGTTTCTGTCTGCTATGTTTGTCAGCTAGTGTGACTGAATCTTGGGTTCTAGATCTAGAATTCTTAAATTGCAGTTTGTTTACAGTGTTCTCTTCTTTCTTCTCTATGTGTGTGGCCTGTATTTCTACAATTTCTAACGTTCTGCCAATTTGTAGTACCTCATCCACTGTAATGGATTTTTCACTTTGAAGAATCCTTCTTCTTAACTTCGATGATGTGCATGTCTGTATTACATGATTTCTAATTTCATCATCTTGATTCTGAAATTGGCAATGTTTTACAAGTTGGCGTAACCTCGTGACGTACTGGTCTAAATTTTCTTCACCGTTTTGAATGGCCTGCCTGAACCTGAACTGTTCATACATTGTATTCTTCTTTGTGATGAATTACGAGTTCAGCTTCTGCTTCACCTTATCGTAATCATCACTTGTCTCGGCCATAGTCTGGTAGATATCATATACATCTTCTCCGGCATAGTGCAATAGTAAACACTGTTTGCGTTTGACATCTTTGACCTCAAATGCCGCCAGACAGTTTTCGAAATGGCTTACCCATTTTTCCCACTTGGTTCCTATGTTCACATCGTGATCATACTGAAAAAACGTAATGGGTAACATCCTCGTCGCCATTTGTGGTGTTCTATCTTAGTCCTATAAATGAAATAATACTAGACTCTTGTTGTTCTTAACATTTATTATACAGAGAGAAAGTACGCCACAACTTGTCTGACGGTCCTTCAACATCTCACAACGGAGCCACGATTCTTTTTGCAATGGCAAAAAGTGCCAGCCGTGGGGGCAATTATTCCGTTCGTCCCGTCGCCCTTCACAACTAAGGACACACACTGAGACACGAGCGCGCAGCCGACGAGCCTTAGCCACTGCGCGCCGCAAGCCACTGAAATTCTGTACCTCACACACTGTAGTGAAATTGACAGAGATACAACGGTAAAATACATCCAAAGATAACATTTAAGGATAAAAACATAATGCGTAGGCTGCTGATGTACATGATCGCCCAGACCGCGGGTCATCACCCTCCATAAAAATTGACTTGCTAGACAGGCGGGGAACGGCGGATAAAAAGGAAAAAATATGACTGGAAAGATTGCGTGAGACTAGAAAGGCTAAGGAGACGCAATTGGGGGGGATGGAGGAAAGTAAAAATTCACGTCCCCCAAATTGACACGAGGTACGGAATGGACGCTTTTGCGATACCAAGCCCTTGATTTGAATTCAGCGGCTAAACGCAGATGTTAGGAATATTACAAAAATTAAAAAGTACTTTTTTCTTAATATTAATGTTAGGAATATAAAAATTAGCTGGCCGGATGGCCTATTCAGAGCAGTGAACTAATATGTTCTTAATTTTACAGACGGATAGATAATATTGAAGATAATGACAAAAGACAGTGTAGTTTACATCATCGACAGACTGTATTGAATCTAAAAGTGTCGCTATTTTGCACAAAAAAACACGACCTCGAGACGCAGGTGTTCAAATCTACTTGGTATGGAGGAGAGGGGATATTGTGGTGGCTGTGTCTAAAAATAACTTTTAACGACAAAATTTTGGAGGGGAGAGAAAGGTTGGTTCAAAAATCAAGTACATTTTTGTAGAAACACAAGTAGAGACGGACAGACTAACAGATAACCATCCATACTTGACTGAAGCATGACTGAAATGACTTTAGTGTAGGAAATTTGAATTTAAAATAAACCTAGGCAGTGATTGGCCACAGACAATCATATCATTAGCGCTCAGACGCGAAAGTGGGGCCATTCTTCAATAGTTGTTCAGTGATAGACACAGATTTTAAAGTGTGGTGATTTCCATATGAAAGAAAGTGAAAGAAATTTAGGGACGCCATACTATAGCCAGCAGCTCAGCTGAGTTTTGCTAGCAATTCTGTGTTATTTATTCATAATCTGGTAAGATTGAAATTATTTCCTTATATATTTTGAATATTGTTTCATGTTCGAGTGATTTGATACTGCCATATCGAAATCTAGCCTTACAAACAAGTAGGGATTTGCTCTAGACCCCCCGCCCTAGTCAGGGTCTAGGGACCAACAATGTACATAAACTCCAGCAAGGATTATGCAAGACAGATCAAGTGTTGAGAATAATGAAACATATTACCTATCCTCTTTTAGGGCAGAAAACTAATAAATATTTTTCAGAATCTATGGTCTGGGAGGATCTATCTGATGTAAAACCACCATGGTAAATGTGCTGTTTGGTCAGAGAGATCTGACCTGTCTGTATGATGTGGTTGTTGTGTCAGTGTTTTGTCCAGACGTGGGTAGAGAATAGATTTTGACACATGGCCCATACTTTGATTGCAGAGCTGTGAGTTTCTGTTGTCCACAAAGCAGTGTCTATTCAGTTGGTGACTTACTCGAGTGTATCTGTGCAGTTCTTGTGACAGAGACCACCATTATTGCCCGCCAGCACGGAGAGGTGGGACCACAAGATTTCAGCACCAGAGCTACAACTACAAGATGAGTGAGCCTCTGGTCTGCTGGACATTCACCAACGCTGTGTAGTTACTAATACCCCCATAAAAATTCCCACCATTTTCTGGACACTGTGTAGTCAATATAGACAGGTGTGATGAGGCCACCCCAACAGCACAAACATTAACTATCCTCCCAAGTAGATGACTACTAGAACATTTTAATAAAACTAACTAGTATAGTACATATATATGTACACTATTGCATTTATGATATAATATTCCATGCATTTCTTTCATAATCTCTAAATCCTTTTAAGTTCTGGTCAACCTAAAAAATTGATCCAGAACAAAATAAATGTAATATAATTCTATCAAAAAATTTTACACACGTGAGTTAGTTCAGTGTATTTTAACATTTATTAATATTATTAGTCTTGTTAAATATCTGTGGGTATATCTATAACCTATTACACCACACTACATATCATAACCCTAGACACTTTACGTAGCCACATTCATAAAAAAAAAATTAAGTGTGAGGTCGTAGTGGTAGCAAGAAAGGCCTTCTGACAATTCTCAACTACATTTTATCTCAGGAGCCTTCACAGCTGGCCTCATACAATTACATTTAGTAATATCAACATCATACAATACCATCAAACACCACTACACACACTCCCTATAGTATACATCGCCTGTTGCCCCAGAATCGCAGCCCTTTTACTAGTACACCAGAAAAACTCAGCGCTGTGGACAGAAAAATTTTGGTGTTTTGTACCGCAGCGTTTATTGTCACGATTTCCATTGCTGATTGCGGTTGTTCCACAGCTAGCCTGATGCCTTTTCGGCAGTTTCGCTAAGCCTCTTCAGTGCCCTTGTTCTAGACTGTCCCTTCAGCCCCAACAGTTTCAATAAATCATACACTGATGCAGCCACAAGCCCTCTTGCGCCCACTTCAACCGCCATGACCCTTGCACTGACTCCATCGTGTCTCAGATCCGCGGCCAGATCGCTATACTTGGCCGCTTTGAATGAATGTTGCTCGTCTAATCTGGATTCAAATGGCACGGTCAGTTCAATCAGTATGACCTGAAGCGTTGCTGAAGAATGAAGCACTATATCCGGCCGTCTCCGCGATTTTCTGATACTCTCTGGATATGCCCCCCGTCCAGGTAGGTCTACCGCCATTTCCCAGTCGTTTGCACAGTCAAGAAGAGATGGTAAACTGCTACCAGGTTTACTCGGTTTGGGGTATGCTGACTTTTCTGCCCTCAGAAAGTATGTATTTGTGGCGCCAAGTGTATCGTCCTTGCCCTAATGCCACCTTACACGCTGAGAGCACGTGTTCAAGTGTCTGCCTCCCCTGGCACAGGGGGCACTGCTCATCATCTGACTTTCCCCATTTCACAAGGTTGGTGGCCGACGGCAGCAGGTCATACATTGATCTAACCACGAAGCTGAGCCTAAGAGGTGCCATATGCCATATATCATTCCAATTAGGTCAAAGCTAGCTTTTTGGCAAAGCCCGATACAGGGTTGGGCATTGGCTAAGGCTAGCTGTAGCGTGAATATGAATAGCCAATACAACAACATGGAGCACGATCTCGGCATCCTGTCTATTATTCCAAACGTCTACCAGACATTTTTCTTCATATTCAATACGACACACATTAAGGAAGCCAGTTTATTAGCTTTACACGGCAGTCTTTGTACACAAAAAGAACACACAGAAAGACTTTATATAAATGAAACAAAACAGGAATACTTGACGTGAATTTGTTTTAATGTCATCTGTTCCACACGGAGCTGCAGGGTAATGGTAATGATTGGTGTTGGTTACTGGTTCTGAATCACGTGACGGTGTGTCACAGATGAAAATAGTGCAGCAGTAATCATCCACTTTTGCCCCTCCCTATATAGAGTATACTTTTGCTACATGAACAAAGATATTCACCAGTTTAATTAACACGCGGGCCATCTGGCACTCAAGCCCTATGTGAAACAAAGAGCGAAGCGCGGAGCATGGCGTAATAGATTCTTTGATCAGGGGAACACACGATATTCAGTGAGACGGACCTTGGATTGTAAAACTTTCAGGTGAAAATTGCGTAGCTGATCTTCGGCAAGGCGGAGATGATGAAAGTCAAGAGGTGGTAAAGTTACCTTTGATTCAAGAAATCGAAAGGCAAATTGGCTCGGGTCTGGCAGTGGTGTGACTTCCGCATTAAAGAACGATAGTTCGGAACATATCAATTTTTACCATGTCTCTCCGATAGCCATTATCAGTTGCCAGAAATCTATCTGAATTCACTAGCTCGTTATCTTAAGATTTCTCGTACAGAGTGAAAATTAATAGATTACGTGGGGTGTTTCATTTTTCTGATCGCTGTAATTTATATACTAGATTTAAAGTGATTTAGTGTGTTTAAAGTTTTCATTAAATTTCACTGAGATTTTCTGTGCTAATTAAATAACTTATAGCTAACTTTCCAGCCGTAAAGTAAATTTAATTACTCGCTATTTTTCCAGTAAGAGATATTTTAAATTGACTAGTACATACAATAAATAACTGTCTACTGACGGCAAGTATTATTTGCTTCTATCCATTTTATGTAATTTTTTTAAAGGACTAGTGTTCATATCACACGTTAACAGAATGATAGGATAAGCTAGACACGTGTGTTTTAAATCTAATTTATAACAGAGTGGTGTACAGGTCCTATTTTAACACGTGTTAGATATGATATTGATAATTTGGTTAAATGTTTATATGTTTTTTTCCTAAAATATAGCTGATCAAACCTGAGTACTAGCGGCTTATTTTCTTATGGCCATATGAACTTTTGATCATACGAACTTATAATATTATAAGCATCCAAGAATATTTAATATTGATGAGCTTCTTGTTGTGACCTGTGCGGTCCAATTTTCCTCATTTTCATGAGAGAAACCCGAATAGAACCATTGAATTATAATATTAACTGGGCCAGAACTATTACCAGAATTACGTATATATATTTTACCACCTCTTGACTTTCATCATCTCCGCCTTGCCGAAAATCAGCTACGCAATTTTCAACTGAAAGTTTTACAGTCAAAGGTCCGTCTCACTGAATATCGTGTGTTTACCTGATCAAAGAATCTATTACGCCATGCTCCGCGCTTCCCTCTCTGTTTCACATAGGGCTTGATTGCCAGATGGCCCGCGTGTTAATTAAACTGGTGAATCCTACGTTCATGTAGCAAAAGTATACTCTAGATGGAGAGGGGCAAAAGTGGATGATTACTGCTGCACTATTTTCATCTGTGACATTTCGTCCGGACTTGAAGACATGAAACCCTTTATGTCTCCACTATGAAAAATAGCGCTGCTGTTTTCCGTATCTTGCGAATGATTGCTATCTTCACTTTCCCTTTCTTCCTCACTGCTCCAATTTCTGCTCATAAAATCTGCTCCCACGTTTTGTTTTCCTTGCATGTATTCTACTTTGAAAGCATATACACTTAAGAGCAACGCCCACCGCATAATCCTCGCGTTGAATTCCTTATTCGCTCCAAGAAAAGCCAGTGATGCATGGTCCGTATGCACTGTAAATGAAACGCCGTAAAGGTATTCGTGATGTTTCCTGATACCACTCACGAGTGCTAGACATTCTCTCTCCACTGTGGAATAGTTCTGTTCTGCTGTGTTCAATTTTCGGCTGCCATAAGCGACTGGGAATAACAGGTTCGGATCAGTGTCATCTGCTTGTAGCAGGATTGACCCAATGCCTTGACCCGATGCGTCGACCCGCAATATAAAAGCTTTCTTTATGTCAGGTAGCCATAAAATTGGATATTCGGACAGCTGTCGTTTGAGAGTGCTTTAAGTGTGTTCGCACTTAGCATCCCAAATAACTGTTTCCGGTCACCCCTTTTTTGTAAGGTCAGTAAGGGGTGCCGTTAGCCCGTTGAAATTGTTAATAAATTTCTGATAGTATGCACACAGTGACGGAAATGAGCGTGTGTCTTTCTTCGTTCGGGTTCTTTTAGCTGCAACTATTTTCTCAATGTTCTTGGCAACTGGTCACATGCAGCCTTGAGAAATAGTATGCCCCAGAAAGTCGAGCTTTTTGAAACCGATAAGACATTTGCTAGGTCTGGCTGTGAGACCAGTTTCTTGTAGTCTCCTGAGGAGCATAGAAACCGTAGCAACATGTTCGTCGTAGTTTTCCGTTGCAATCAATATGTCATCCATGAATTTATTGATATGCAGAATTTGCAAGGGTTCTAAAAGCTTTTTCATCATTCTGGTAAAGACTTCCGGTGCTTTATGCAATCCGAACGGCATCACGTTAAAGGTATAGTGTCCTTCACTGGTGCTGAAAGCTAACAGGGATTACATTTCCTCCTTGACTGGTATTTGGTAATAACCTTTACTCAGGTCAATTTTGGAGAAAATGTTTGCCCTGCTAAGCTTGGTGAACAGCTCAGAAGCGCTCTGGAGAGGTCCCGGCTGGAATTCCTTTACAGTGTTAAGTAATCGGTAATCTATGCACAGCCGAATTTCGTTATTGGGCTTCTGTACCAGCACGACACTGGAACTGTAAGGAGAAGTAGACTCACTGATAATTCCTGCTTGAAGTAGCTTGTCTATTTCTCCGTGTAGCGTATCAGCTTTAGCATACAAGATGGGGGTAAACTCTGGTTCGCACAGGTGTCTCGTTTGTCAGTTTCATATCGAACTCTACGAGATGTGTTCGACCAGGTACATCCGTCAAAACTAATGTGTACTGTTTCAGTAGCGCCCTCGTTTCTGTCTGTTGTGCTTCAGAGAGATTGTCACCGAATTTCACATCTTGAAAAGATTCCGTTTGTTGCAATGGATATTCCATGCAACTGTCGTCATCTTCCTCATCTTCGGTTGCTATCGCTACCGCCAGAAGATGTTCTGAAGATGGCACCGGTCTTTCCAAGTATTTCTTTAACAGATTTACGTGGTAGACCTTCTCCTTTCCTTTAACATTGTAGTTAGTTCTTGAGATCTTTTTTAGGACGGTAAATGGCCCTTGCCATCCGATGCACAGTTTGTTGCTTCCGGTTGGAAGCAGCAACAAAACCTTCTCCCCTGATTGGAGTTCTCTCTCTTTAGCCGCTTTATTGTACCGTTTATACGTGCTTTGCGCGTGCTTTCTTAACGTTGCTTGTTTCTAGATCCCATCCTAGTTGTAACCTTTCCTTATGTTCCGATACATACTTGCTGGCGGAGACGACTGTCTCGTCGGCCTTCTGGTCTGTTAGTGACCACAGTAAGGCTTCTAACGGCCCCTTAATAGGTCTGCCGAAAAAAAGAGTAGTTGGTAGTAAACCTTTAGAGGCCTGGGGAACTGCCCTGTATGTAAATACGGCTGCAGGAATGAAAAGGTCCCAGTCTTCAGGTTTCTCTTGTCCCAGCTTACGTAACATCATGATGAGGCTCCCGTTAATACGTTCTACTAACCCACTTCCGGCCGGATTATAAGGGCTTGTGCAGATGTGCTGGTTCCTCAAGATCTTAAAGATCACTTCCATCAACAGGCTACGGAATTGCGATCCGTTATCCGTCAAAACTTGTTGAGGAAATCCCAACTGCGTGAAAATTTGCACTAGGGCTTCTGCGACATGCTTGGAATCCGTGCATGTTAGCGGTATAGCTTCAGCCCACATAGTGCATGTGTCGA
Source organism: Oreohelix idahoensis (assembly GCA_024509875.1). NCBI lineage: Eukaryota > Metazoa > Mollusca > Gastropoda > Stylommatophora > Oreohelicidae > Oreohelix > Oreohelix idahoensis. The sequence continues at coordinate 33,205 of JAMPIV010008098.1, read as the reverse complement.
CTAAGGTCAGGATAAACCTGTTCCTTCTTTTGGTCCTTTCTATGGGTCCAACAGTGTCGGCAGCAACCCGTTCAAATGGTGTTCCCACTATTGGCATTTCACCTATGGGAACTGGGGGTGTCCAATGCTTGGGTGCCACCCGTTGACACTGGGCGTAGGATTTCACGCATCTGATAATATCAGTGTTCATTCCTGGCCACCAATAGTCAGTCGATATTCGTTGAATAGTGGCGTTTTGTCCCATATGTCCGCTAAACGGAAGAGAGTGCCCCATTTCAAAGATTTGGGCTCTGTACTGCGTCGGTACTAGGAGCTGATTATGCCCTTGATCTGGGTTGCCCGTTCTACGATATAGTACGCCATCCTTAGAAAAGATGTCTCCGTTGTGTCTGGGGTCCTTGGCCATGGGCAGTTTCCTAAAGCAGTGTTTGAAGGTAGGGTCTTTTTGTTGTGCCTCTTTTAGTTCCTTAGGTAACAACTTTGGCGCAGGCTCCCGTTCCTTTTTGGTGTGCCCTCTTGTGGTTACTGCTGCCACAATCGGCTCTTTCGGTCTCCCAAGAAACACATATCTACATCCAAGTATTACTGGGTAGATAGGATCATCCATAATGGCCGCTTTGAAAACACCTCTGACGAAATCAGAGTGTATCTCCACCAATGCGATGGGAAGCGTCATGGGTGCGTCACTCTTGAAAACTTCACATAATTTGACGGTGTCTTCTGTCTCTTGACCAGGTTTGACCAAATGCCTTGCGACAATACAGTCAAAAGATAATCCTGTGTCAAAAAGACAAAGTCCCGTTCAAAATAACAGTTCCTCGCGTTGAGGGCCTCTCACCCTCAGGTTGAGAATCACTGACACTAATTCTCCATTGCAAGTCTGCTAGCAAGCATTATTCGTCCCGGTGTTCTTGCTCAGATCAGATGTCCCTTGTGCAGGGGTTTTTCCCTTGTCTCGACCTTTCTGACGGCTGTGCCATGTAGGTCAGAATTCTTGTTGGTGGGGCATCTGTTTTTAAAGAATTTCGATTTTTCCTGGTGAGGGTTCTAAGGTAAAGTTTCTCGTTGATTATGGTGCTGGGAAGAATGGGACGATGGCTTTGGGTTATTTTTCCGAAAATGCTCATCTGTCGGCTTGCGTTTTGTGCTGGGAAGCTCGGCAAAAGCGTTCACGTAACGTTCAGACTTACTAAGAATGTCATCCAACTTTACTGCACCCTGTTCAGCCAGAAATCTACAGGTTTCGTTTGACAACGTGGATTCTATTTGTTCTGTAAGAACAAATTCCTGGAGTCCTTCAAAAGTGAGAGGGAGCTCGGAAAGTTCCATGCTCTTTGTCAAATATCCCGTCAGGCGTGAAGAGAATTGATGAAATGTCTCCGTGCATTCTTTTCGGCTGTTTCTGAACAGGTGCAAAAATTTGCGAGCGTTCTTCTCGAACCGCTCCAGTAAAGCCTTCATTAGCATGTCGTAATTGTCTTGATGGCTGCTTCCCAGTTTTACGTAGACGTCATAAGCACTACCTTTCAGAGCCTGTGAAAGTTTTAGACACCATCGGGAACTCTCTAACCCTTATAGTGTCGACATCCTCTCACATTTCTCGAGAAACGAGTCAATTTTCTCATTAGGGCTAAGGAAGGATTCTAGGGCGAAAGACATAGCTACGAGTTGAGGAGATTGGGTTCTGGATTGATCAGTTACCTGTGACTGTGGTGGCGACTCTCCATTGCCGGAGGAAGACATAGCACCACAACTTTGGACCTCTAGGGCCTTAAGCGCCAATTCATGCTGTCTCTCCTTCTCTCTTCCTCATGCTGTCTCTCCTTCTCTCTTTCCTCATGTTTTGCGCTGCGAGCTTAAATCTCTGCCTCAATTTACCTCTTTTCCATTTGAGATTGACGCTCTTCCACTTCTTTCCTGTCCGGTCTATCTTGTGCTTCCTTATCCGCTCTCTTTTCCTTCTCCCTTGCTGTCCCGTTATCAGTTATCTAATCTATCGCTGTTATTACCTGGCACAAGGCACCTAATACAGACGACTAAGCTAAATAAATGGTGGATCAGTCTAACAGTGGAAAAGTACTTTTACTATCGGTGGATAAAAAAAAACTTGTATTACAAAAATGAAGGAGAAAAAAAAAATTATTATTTTTCCTTATTTTATAAATCCAACAAATCTCACCCACTCTAGAAGTCAGTTAAGAGTAAGGGACGTTATTAACTAGACGTAAATTCAGAAATCAGTCTTTAGCTTAGCTCAAACTCTGCTGCTTCTTTAAAAAAAACCTAGTGATTGTTAAACAATCACACGTACTAGCGGCTTTAAACAAAATTACCATATATCTCATATATCTGACAAAGCTTATACTCAGAACAATTTGCACGTAATTCTATGGTGCTGTGGAAAGAAAAACAGTCCTATATGAGTGTGGTCAAACACCCAGATACTAAGATCGCTGTCTAGGGGGTAATTATTTTTATACCCTAACTCACAAGACAAACTCACAAACACACTCTATCTAGATAAAAATTCAGATTACATATAAGACTTAGGCATTTATCTAGACTCAAACTATAGTTCAGTCCCGTGATGAGCGACGATTAGGTCGTATAGTCTCCTGAACTAGATTCAAATCCTACGGACGTGCCCACATTAACGTCGTGTATGATTTATCAGATAGGTAATAGATGTTTATAGCCCTGTCTGAGCAGAGGTGATAGTGATGACAATGTGAAAGGGGTAAGATATAGTTTTATCACGAGGGTGATCGTGTAAGAAAAAGGACAGTCTCTGGATAGAATAATTTATCTAATCCAGCCTATCTGGTCGACGATATTTAAATCAGACGCACTGTCTCTCTTTGTACGAAAATACAAGTTACACTGCACTCACATGCACACAATTCTGTGACAGATACGCACGGACGTGAAAACAAACTATGTATAACATATAATGAATAGAGGTTAACCGACACGATAACTAAAAGTTTAATAAAGTTTATTATAAATAGAAAATCACAACATAAATTATATGCATCAAGAGATCATGGTTTACAGACAAAAATGAAAATTAATCAAATAGGTTCTCCCCTCTGGTAAAGGAAAAGAAAGGACGATCCCAACAGAGGTTAATTAACCCAAAAGATCAAAGGTTAACAATAAGTTATGAAATAGTCAGTATGGGAAAAGAGTAGGTTCCTAATGTAAACTTTCTCGTGACTAATAATATTATAAAGATAAAAAAAAGAAAGACGAAACCATATAAGTATATTGTTACCAACAGATTACTGGTGACAATGTATATAGTTAATATAATATTTATCTGTCTGAGGGAAGGTATTTGTTTTTAGAATCAGGATGCTTTCCTGGCCAAAGATATATCACCCATGATTGATTGATACTTTTGTTATATGGGTTATCTCCCCTGGAGATCGAATTTGGCGTATGAATCTGGATTTCGTTAGTGTGTCCCTTGTTGGGCCAGAAAACAGATTGTTCTTGCTTAGGTTTATGCAGGAATGTTTATGGTCCGAGTCTATGTTTACTCTGTGTCTATTTCAGACGATTCGGTCTTATATCGTGATATCTTGGTATGTCTAAGTGGAACTATTTTTCCTGGTACTGAACTTTGGGGTCAGGGAGTCTCTGCGCATGCCGGGAGGAAAGAGGGTCTTCGGTGATGATGGAATGCCTGGCGAAAGCCATGTCGAAGACGAGTCCTCAGTCTGTTGATCTCTGTGATTTGTTATGGGGAAGAAGATAATCTCTGATATGATTATTAAGTCTATAAGTCCCCAGTGTTTATTCTATAACGCCAGGAGAGGGGCGTATGTGTTCTGCTAGTGTATTTCCCATGCCCAGGTAAAAGAACTTTTTGCTAACGTTTTCGTCCTAGGCTTAGCTGGGCAGACGTCTACATTATGATTACCCATATCAATATGTCGAGATGACATGTTACCTAGCAACACTGAATATGATTGTATGCTGCAGTTATAATGAAAGAATATGCTGATTCTTGTAGACACATTTGTGTTTATGAACAAAGTTTATATTGAAGATTTACTATACATCTGTATAGTGAGCGATGCTCAAAGGGAACCAGAAGCCATTTTGGATCCTAACTTTTTGTCGATCATCGATCAGAGAACGGGGATGCCCCTTATTATCAGGTGATGATTAAGAGATCACAGTTATAAAGAAAACCCAATACTGGTGGGTTAACATTGTCTTCAGATAGATTTGCTGAACTTTACCTAAAGGAATCTTCGCTAGAAAAGAGGTTCTGTCTAGGAGTCATGCTTGAACAGTATTTATTAACTGACACGCTCGGTCAGTAAGGCCTGATGATTATATTGATAAACAGTAGAAATCTAAGTGCTTGTTTACGGATGTTCCATTGTAATGTTCTTCAACATGAATGCTAACTTAAGATGGTAGACCATTGATCAACAGTATGCTATTTACGTCGACCTGTTTTCCTGTAACTATACTCGTACTGTCCAAGTGTGTGCGTTCCATTAAACAGTATGAAACGACCACAGTAGTCTGCATCATTAACTTCTAGATACATGTGAGTGAGGGTTTGATCTTCTATAGCACGTTTCACTACCTTTGCCCTCAAACAAATGTAATTATCTGATTAACCGTCCAACGTATTAATGCCATTTTTTGCATACGATGTTATATTGGGTTAGACCCAACAAATATATACTTTATATCTGTGTATCTTGTCCAGTTCCCATAAACGGATGAAATCCTTTGATCTTTGTCGGCATACTAATTATTGTGTATCGAGAAAAGAAATTTTACCACTTCATGCACAGATTCTGTGAATTGATTAGGCATAGGCGTGTCTACTATTACAATAATGTGGCCATCACGCTTGCATATGAATACCTGTTGAAGCTGATTTCTTAAATGATCTGCATGCGAGATACTCGTGACATTGTTTGTCATTGACATTTAATGCGCTACCAAACTGGTCCTTCCTTGATCTAATTATTTCAATAGGTATCACCTCTTTGCGGTTCATAAATATCATAATGGAACGTTGCTCCTCTAATGTGCTTGTAAATAACGGTAAGGTCATCTTTAAAGAAATTAAACTTCATCCGAATCATAATCAGATGTCTCTGAGAAATTGATAATCAATCTCGGCTGAATGAAGGACAAACCATCATTCTTCCAATATTCCTCTTCCTCTTGTAACACATGGTTCTCACATTTCTTCCAATAATCCCTGGCTATATTGGACATGGCGGCTTTTATAAGTATTTCAACATCTTTTAATTTGAACGTTCTATTTTCTGTTTCTACCTGTTCCTTAATTTTAGCCCATACTAGTTCTATTGGGTTTAAGTGAGAATGGTAAGGAGGCAATTTTAAACATCTGTGACCATGTTTATGGATTGCCTTGTCTATGTGAAATATCATTGTATGCTGTGTCTTTTTTACAATTCCAAGTAATTCAGGTAGATTTTGAAACAAATGTGAGTTCAGTATTATTTAGAAACCCATGATGGCTGCTTTCTGCATGTGCAATTATTAGGCGCTGTCCTTTGCTGCTTGGTACTAGTCTCTTAGTTGTCCCATCAGATGATTGCCATTCTCGTTCATTACTGTGGTGCGCATTGATCCAAGTTTCATCTAAATACACAAAATCATAACAATCTCTTCTCATTTCTCTGACCTCGCGTAAATATTTGCTTCTCATTGCAACTATATGAGGCTTCTCACAAATAAGGTTTCTACCACCAACATATTTTCTAAAAGTGAATCCCAAACTCCTAATAGTCCTCCATAGCGTAGATTTGGAAATTTCAATGTCATTATTCTTTCTTAATCAAATTTTCAATTTCCTTAAAGTCACTGCCTCATTATTGTGAAACATATTGCAAATTTCTCTGCGGATCAATTCTCTGTCAAAATTATTCACCACTCTTGGCCTATTTTTCGTGTGTAAAACACTGGAATTACAAATTTCAGAAGTCGCTATCCAGCGGTGCAATGATCGTTTGCTTATCCCCAAGGCATGAATAGTCCTCTTTTGTCGGTTTGAAATGGAATGATATAGTTTTCCTCGAGTAGCTTCATTGAAGAAATACTTTAAACTCCTATTTGTGATTTGCTGTAATGTCATAACATGTACGCGCAGACTCATTTTTCCTACTTAGCCACACAATACTTTTTGTAGACACGCCACTGATTGACAATGTGTGCGTAAAACCGGAAATAAACTGTTTTATGTTCAAGAAGTGCAATTTCATGCAAAAATCATGCCAATTTTTTGATAAACCAAAAATGTGCAAATGAGGTCGTATAATTTACTGTAGACATTTCACTATGTGTATGTGTGATGTGTGCTGGCAAGTAGGATTTTATATTATATCGCAAAGAAACAAAAATTGAAGCCAATGGCCGCATTTTAATGAAAAATGTAATTCATAGGGTCTATACCATTTCAAATCTACACACAAAATTTCACTTATATGCGTTATATATTCGCTGAGATATAGCATTTTGAAGTTGGGCAAAGCTAGTGAAACGTGCTATAGTCAACTCTTCTTATTAACGTGGTGACCGAAAATCAGACCTTATCATATATGATGTTAACAAAAGACATAAGTTTCTTTCTCTGTTCATTCAGTTCACATAAACGCAGTGGCCACTTTCAGATGCGCTTACCCCAGTAGATGTCGCAGGCATTCCAAGGAAATACAGTAATAAGTAATATATGTATGTAGTGTCAAATTTAAGTTTGCCAAATCCAGCCCCAGACTCTCCGTAGTTGCTGACTGCAAATTTCAAAGGAGTCGCTAGAGTCGGTGTTAAATTTGTACTGGATACAATAAGTTATCTATGCCTTCAGTTGGTTGGAGTAAGGTTCATGCGTGGTGATCGCCGATGTAGAAATAAATAGAACATATACAGTTCCTAGGTTGTTTAGCCTCAGGGGGCTGAAACGCTAGGTTTAAGTTACACAAATGTTGCTGACAATATATTGCCACAGCTGGCTGAATATATATATATATATATATATATATTACTCTTTTCCCATACTGACTATTTCATAACTTATTGTTAACCTTTGATCTTTTGGGTTAATTAACCTGTTTTTGGATCGTCCTTTCTTTTCCTTTACCAGAGGGGAGAACCTATTTAATTAATTTTCATTTTTGTCTGTAAACCATGATCTCTTGATGCATTTGATTTATGTTGTGATTTTCTATTTATAATAAACTTTATTAAACCTTTAGTTATCGTGTCGGTCAACCCCTATTCATTATATGTTATACATAGTTTGTTTTCATGTTCGTGCGTATCTGTCACAGAATTGTGTGCATGTGAGTGCAGTGTAACTTGTGTTTTCGTACAAGGAGAGAAAGTGCGTCTGATTTAAATATCGTCGTCCAGATAGGCTGGATTAGATAAATTATTTTATCCAGAGACTGTCCTTTCTCTTACACGATCACCCTCGTGATAAAACTATATCTTACCCCTTACTTTCACATTGTCATCACTATTACCTCTGCTCAGACAGGGCTATAAACATCTATTACCTATCTGATAAATCATACACGACACGGCGCTTGTTGTGCTGTCGTTTAGTATTTTCTTAATGTACTTCTCACGTTCTTATACCTTCTTGATTGTTCTCTATTCTTGATTGTGTTGAGGTTATATGTCCAAGCTGCTGGTTGACGGGACAGGGATGTAACTTCACAAGATGATCAAACCAGCTTCTTCTTCCTTGTTTATATACTCCTTCACTTGTGGTCTCCCAGCTCTGGCCTTGATTTTTGTCTTTCTCACTAGATCAGTTCTGGATTAATTGTTTGTTTTTCTCACATATTTTATTTTACGAGCAGTGATTTTTATTTATTGTTATTTTGTTCTGGTCTGACACTTAAATTAATTGTTTATGGTTAATTGAATTTTTGCATGCCTAAAACCAAGGGACAACTGATAGGTCAATATATCTTCCATCCATCCATCCATCCATCCATCCATTTATCCATCCATCCATCCATCCATCCATCCATCCATCCATCCTTCCTTCCTTCCTTCCTTCCTTCCTTCCTTCCTTCCTTCCTTCCTTCCTTCCTTCCTTCCTGCCTGCCTGCCTGCCTGCCTGCCTGCCTGCCTGCCTGCCTGCCTTCCTTCCTTCCTTCCTTCCTTCCTTCCTTCCTTCCTTCCTTCCTTCCTTCCTCCCTCCCTCCCTCCCTTCCTTCCTTCCTTCCTCCCTCCATTCCTCCCTCCATTCCTCCCTCCCTTCCTTTCTTCCTTCATTCCTTCCTTCATTCCTTTCTACCTTCCTGCCGTCCTTCTAGAGCATGAGGCCATAACCATATCAGTATCTTCAAGGTATGACGTCTGCGCTAAAGCTCTGATATGTTCTTGCAGTGGCGTTTTCTGCAACAATTCACTTTAGTTGCAACCTTGGACATGCCTGGTGGGAGCAGTGGGCATAGTCTATCTTTGTCTCAACATAGACCCCCACCTCTCGGACCACACGGGCAGGTAACGTTAAAGCCTTTCAGAAGTCTATTTTAAATCTCTCTGGCTAATCTTTGGTCTGTGGTCTGCACAGTTGAAATATTTTAACTCTACCCTTGGTTTAACTAACTAAATATCCCAGATGTGAATGAACGCACAAGATATGTAACACAATGTGGACATAGAATTAATCTGCATAATCATGTACTCATTTAATCAGTATCTACGCCAGTGGCGAAAATAGGATTTGTTCAGTCTGACCATTTGTGCTTGTATGGAGATGAACGAACGAACGCACGCACGAACTTTATTTTCGAAGGGTTAAGAATTGTGCACGCAGGCCCGTCTAACATTCTGCCCTTCCACTCTCATTTATCTTGCATACTATATCCTTTCATTCCCACATGTTACTTTAAGCATTAATTTAAAGGCATGCAACATTATAAAGTTAACTTAACAGCATTCATGTACAGTATATAAAAAAAAAGAAAAAAAAAATGAGTGGTGAAAATGGGAGAGGGGGGGAAGGAGGCTACTCAAGGTGTTCAATCTAAGAAGCTCTTCACCACTCTGTTCTAATACAGGGTGTCCATAAGTTATTCACTCCATTATAAGACTGAATAAATTCATTTTGATAGGAGATATCATTAAACACGTTTTGGCAACTAATAACACAACTCAAGAAAATTGTTGTTTTAATTAACTAAACTACTACAGTTTAGTTAATGTTTCAGTAATGCAGAATTCCAAAAAATTTCACTTGATGATGATTCATTATTTTGTAATTGTTTTCTTGCATCACCATTTCTCCGTGTAGGCATCTACCACGTTGTTCTCGGATGTATCTGTGGGCAGGCAGACAAACTGAGACCACAGTTCCCACCAACACATCAAGTAAGTAGTAACTAAGTTGCACTGAGCTGACATCCTCAGATTGTGACATACACCAGTACGGTAGGTGACGTTAAGTGCTGTGGGGCTGGATTTCTGCGTAAATGCCAAAAGTAAGGGGGGTACATTGCTCCTGGAGAACGAAACCGAGCCATTCATTAATTTTATCGACATCTGTTGATGAGATGTTTTTGTTTGCTTGTTTGTTTGTTTTCAATAAACCAAAGTAAAGAACAAGAGAGTTCTTCAGTGTCATATAGAACCAGTCCTGACATATAGAAGTGAGTCAGGGACAATTAGTAATTTAGTAGGAAAAGCTTTAGAGGTCACATAGACGTGGTTTTGCAGAAGAATGATAAAAATGACATGGACAGCTCAATAGAATAATAAGGTTATCCTGAAAGTGGTCAATGCCCACAGGACGCTTCTCCCTCATGTTAAAGGGTAGCTTCCCACTGTCTTTGGGCGTGTTATGAGAAAGAAAAAGCTGGAAAATATCATGAGAACAGGAAAGGTTGAAGGAACAAGTCATAGTGGACGACAAAGAGATAATATACTGGACCGTTTGACATTATGACATGGAAAGAAATAAAACAGCAGAATTGTAACTATAGCACGTTTCACTAGCTTTGCCCAACTTCAAAATGCTATATCTCAGCGAATATATAACGCATATAAGTGAAATTTTGTGTGTGAATTTGAAATGGTATAGACCCTATGAATTAAATTTTTCATTAAAATGCGGCCATTGGTTTCAATTTTTGTTTCTTTGCGATATAATATAAAATCCTACTTGCCAACACACATCACACGCACACATATTGAAATGTCTACAGTAAATTATACGACCTCATTTGCACATTTTTGGTTTATCAAGCAATTGGCATGATTTTTGAGTGAAATTGCGTGAAATAACACTTCTTGAACATAAAACAGTTTATATCCGGTGCAACGCACACATTGTCAATCAGAGGTGTGTCTACAAAAATTATTGTGTGGTTAAGAAGGAAAAATGAGTCTGCGAGTACATTTTATGACATTACAGCAAATCACAAATAGGATTTTTAAGTATTTCTGCAATGAAGCTACTCGAGGAAAACTATTTCAAACCCACAAAAGAGGACTATTCATGCCTTGGGGATAAGCAAACGATCATTGCACCGCTGGATAGCGACATCTGAAATGTCTAATTCCAGTGTTTTACACACGAAAATTAGGCCAAGAGTGGTGGATAATTTTGACAGAGAATTGATCCGCAGAGAAATTTGCAATATGTTTCACAATAATGAGGCAGTGACTTTAAGGAAATTGAAAATTTGGTTAAGAAAGAATAATGACATTGATATTTCCAAATCTACGCTATGGAGGACTATTAGGAGTTTGGGATTCACTTTTAGAAAATATGTTGGTGGTAGAAACCTTATTTGTGAGAAGGCTCATATAGTTGCAATGAGAAGCAAATATTTACGCGAGGTCAGAGAAATGAGAAGAGATTGTTATGATTTTGTGTATTTAGATGAAACTTGGATCAATGCGCACCACAGTAATGAACGAGAATGGCAATCATCTGATGGAACAACTAAGAGACTAGTACCAAGCAGCAAAGGACAGCGCCTAATAATTGCACATGCAGGAAGCAGCCATCATGGGCTTCTAAATAATACTGAACTCATATTTGTTTCAAAATCCACAGATAATAGGGATTACCATGCAGAGATGAATGGCAAGATATTTCAAGATTGGATTGTGAATCATGTACTTCCTTCCTTGGATAGACCGTGGTGTTTGATAATGGACAATGCCTCATATCACAACGTTGTGGCACCAGAAGATAAAGTTTCTAATTCACCAAGTATTAAAGATGTAATAAAGATTTGGCTGACCATAAACAACATTCCATTCAACGAAATGTCCATGAACCTGAATTACTTGGAATTGTAAAAAAAGACACAGCATACAAAGATATTTCACATAGACAAGGCAATCCATGAACATGGTCATAGATGTTTAAGATTACCTCCTTACCATTCTCACTTAAACCCAATAGAATTAGTATGGGCTAAAATTAAGGAACAGGTAGCAACAGAAAATAGAACGTTCAAATTAAAAGATGTTGAAATACTTATAAAAGCCGCCATCTCCAATATAGCCAGGGATTATTGGAAGAAAAGTGAGAACCATGTGTTACAAGAGGAATATTGGAAGAATGATGGTTTGTCCTTCATTCAGCCGAGATTGATTTTCAATTTCTCAGAGACATCTGATTATGATTCGGATGAAGTTTAATTTCTTTAAAGATGACCTTACCGTTATTTACAAGCATATTAGAGGAGCAACGTTCCATTATGATATTTATGAACCGCAAAGAGATGATACCCATTGAAATAATTAGATCAAGGAAGGTCCAGTATGGTAGCGCATTAAATGTCAATGACAAACAATGTCACGAGTATCTCGCATGCAGATCATTTAAGAAATCATCTTCAACACGTATTCAATTGCAAACGTGATGGCCACATTATTGTAATAGTAGACACGCCTATGCCTAATCAATTCACAGAATCTGTGCATGAAGTGGTAAAATTTCTTTTCTCGATACACAATAATTAGTATGCCGACAAAGATCAAAGGATTTCATCCGTTTATGGGAACTGGACAAGATGCACAGATATAAAGTATATATTTGTTGGGTCTAACCCAATATAACATCGTATGCAAAAAATGGCATTAATACGTTAGACGGTTAATCAGATAATTACATTTGTTTGAGGGCAAAGCTAGTGAAACGTGCTATAGTACTTGAGACTGGAAGTTGTGGAGAGACATGATCGCTTGCGCCATCAATAGCCCTCATCAGGGTTGGCCTTCGCCATTTTGTGTCAAATTAAGGCTAATAAATATAGATATTGTTTTTACTTTTAACACAACGTAATAGCATATATTCCTGATATATAATCTGAAATAATCATACTTTCCCATATGTTTTTTTCAAAGCTGGGAACCCGAGTGTGGTTGCCTCCTGTGAGCTCGGTGCCCGATTGGGCCAGATATGTTGAGCTCGTCCCTGGCCCTCATCGAGTCTCATTAAGCAGTAATTAAAACTCTCTGTTCACTTCAGTACAATGTCTGGTTGTCACACATAGTGTAATTATTTCATGTTGAAATGTTACGTTAATTTTTTTTCTTCTCAGTGTATTATCTGGTCTACCTTTCTCGCAGTGCCTCTTTGGTGCTGTATTGTTCGTCCTGGTTGTCTGTCTCTTCCATACTTTGTATGTTGTCCGATATAACTTTTGTTTTAAGATCACCTTGCTTTGTACATGTCGTATTTCATACATTTGTACTGTTTGTCAACCTATGACGAACTTTAAAAACTTTGCTCGAGTTTCAAAATTGTTTTACTTATTCTTGTCTGTTAGTGGATTACTGGGTCTTCTGTCTTCCAAGGTGACTTGTTTCTTATTTAGCTTTAATTTCAAATCTTCCCAGACCTTTCTTCCCCCTCTTATTAACATCAGCGTTTCTTTTCATTTAAAGAACAATTCTTGTGTAGGATTCAAACAATGTTTTCTTTGGTTGATGAAGCTCAGTTTTTATTTTTTTAATATAAAATTTTCCCTATATACTTCGATCGCATCTTACGTTCTGATTAAAGTAAAACAAAAAAAAAAGTACGTATAGTAAAAAAAAAAATATTATAGCCCTATGAAATTCTCTTCCCTCCCCCATTCCCCTCCATAAAATTGCTCAGTTATCGACCATCTATACCACAAATACAAGATTGGTGCAACAGATCTCTGCACCTGCGGTACCAGCCCGATGACCAGCCTCCTGCAGTATTGCCCAACCTACAGTAATGAACGGAGTAGCATATGGCAACAACCCACTTCTGTCAACGAAAAACTGTTTGGAGATGTCGGGAACCTTGAGTTGACTACTGCCTTTATTAGAGTCATAAATGTGGAAGTCTGAAGGCGAACGAGGAAGAAGAAAGAAGAAGAAGCTCAGTTATCGGATAAAAGCCATTTGACTTGTTATTTTACAAATTACGGTGCAGCTGCTTAAGGCGAACTAGCTTAAGTCGATGTATTCGTATAACTAGATGCGATTCGGCAAGTCTCGGCCAGTGGTCTGGTTATGTCGATTTCCGTTAAGTGTAATTTTCGGATGAGTCGAGTTTTTATAATTTTTTTAGTCCCAAATCAAATTTGGTCTTGCTTAAGCAAAGGTTCTGTCTTTATCCCTCTCAGAATATTTGTGTTTGTTTTTTCCAAAGAAGGCAACCCATTGCTAATAGATTACAGTAATTATTTCTGGTGGAGGTCTTGGCACGTTTGTGAACGAAAAGACTCCAGGAAGAAAGGGTTACTGCCAAAAAGTTATCACAATCATAGACAGGCCGCAATATTTATGAAAGAAATGCACGTGGTCATGAGAACGAACAAAGTAAAAGGCGGCAACACCATGGCTAACGGCAACGATCATAGGTTGCGAATATTACATGGATTATGGGCAGTAACTCGTACTGTACTAATGATCAGTTTACTCACAGTTATTCTTGTCCTCGCTGTAAATAAAATTCGTGTAGAAACCTCTAAGTTAATATTTTTTTAAAAAGTCCAGTGACATATATTCCCGAAAAGGGGTGGGGTTGGGGCGGGGTGTGCATAGCCAGAACAGAAACTGAGTTCTCGGAGTAACCATCTGCTGCGTTTCACTTTGTATTTCAAGTGCCCATTTTAAGTGTCGAACGGAATGTTTACCGTCTCTTGTGCTTCACATTTTCTTTCTCTCATGTTATCTTTGTCTATTTTTCCTTAGTTTGCTCCTTATGGAGCAGGGAGCCACAACTGCAACTGGCCCTTTATAGAAATTCTACGTCTCAGCATTTATGTGATCTTGCAATATCTTCTGTGGTCATTTGCTTTACATTATGTGGCTACCAGCCATATGTACACGAACCTATTAGTTACTTCTTATAGCATACGTGAGGTAGCGGTCATCCTGTTCTTTCTGTGTCTACAAAGTCTACCCAGACATCCCCCGTGGGACATGTTTATGTAATACTCTGACACTACAGTACAGAATCCGACATTAGTAAATTAGGACACTTGGACTTTGTTTTGATACTTGCAACCATGGTACTAAAAATAACTCTATAATACCCTACGATTATTTTGTTAATCTATTTTTAAAAAGTGGTAAAGATGTTAATTTACAGGAGCGTCACTATCGGGGTGCGAGTGCTGCGGACCGCTCCGGGTGACACCATCAGAGCTGGTGACACCAAAATGAATTTTCACTTTAACCACACGAAACTATGTAAATGTAAATACATTTAGGCTGTGCGCATGATATTGTAATTTAAAGGTGTAATTTTAATTTTTCTAGTTGTTTATGTCACTAAAATTGCCATTACATTCGTGATATACGGGAATTACGATTTACGAGTAACATTAGTATGTGGCAGTTAGGGAACGATGTACAGTCAAAGGGAATGAATAAGGAGAATTATGAATGGGAAGGTTCAGATAGAGTACAAAAAGGAGATGCGCGAACAATGTTGCGCATGACAGAGGTGAACAATAATCTTGTGGATCACGTTTTCTTAGCGGGCAGTCCAGAAACGTGAGCCAGAGAGGGAAGCCGCATATACGCGGGCAGCCATGATAATGGCAGTATTCAAGTAGTTTATGTGATGAATATTTCATGGACAAGAAATAGTTTGGGTAATGATTAACCCGAAATATTGAATAGTGGGAATTGTTGTCTAGAAGGAGAAACGGTGTGAGTTAGTTATCATTCAGAAAGGAAAAGGTACGTAGGGTGAACTTTATTTCATTTAGACAGTAGTCCTATTCTTCAGTGAGGCAAGGGAAATTAACACCCCCGGAGATGTCCGGTCCCATCAAGATAACCTGAACACTGAGAGAATATAAATAACAATAATCTAAGAAAGGGAGAACAGAATATAGAGACTATAGCACCTGAATGATCACTGATGGTTAAAAGGTCAGAAGGTGTAGATTCGATACTGGGCGAGAGAGAGTGGAAAAAGAATGAACTTACATACTGTATTATATATTCTATGATGGACCACATGTGGAGGTCAGAGCAGACAGCAATGATCCTTTCATGTGTAAATAAACTATTCAAATTACCATGGCGTTATCGCATCACGTGCTGTGTGTGTGTGTGACTGTTGTGGTATATAGCATATCATAGCTAACCACAGAGGTAAGCGAACCTGGACAGACATTGCCATAGATGATTCATAATACAACCATAGCCTGCCACATATTATGATTTTGGTGCCCTAACCAATCTCTAGCAGCACACACACGTTGTTTCTAAAACAGGAGCTCAACAACTATGCTTTATGATTTCATATCTCCTCGCTTCAGGCAGAAGACATAGATACATTTGACGCTGTGACAGATTTCAACAACCACGGATGACAGATAGCCATGATAATACAGACGGCAGAGTACAACGAAGAAAAAAATTCATATTTACGTTTCGATAACATGAAAAAAACAGTGACAACAGTGTAAGTTGTAAACACAGAACAAAGTGAACAGTATCGGAACCAGCCAAGCA
Organism: Oreohelix idahoensis; assembly: GCA_024509875.1. NCBI lineage: Eukaryota > Metazoa > Mollusca > Gastropoda > Stylommatophora > Oreohelicidae > Oreohelix > Oreohelix idahoensis. The sequence continues at coordinate 17,221 of JAMPIV010008098.1, read as the reverse complement.
GAAACGTCGGTCCGAAAACCAAGTCGGAATTTTCTTCTTTCAAATCGACCTGCACGAGAATAAGTCGTCACAACAATGCAAAGTACGCCACACATTATACAATTCAGGAGCCGAGACCAACCTCAGCCAGCATTGAAAATCAGACATTCATCAAGACAAAGTACAACACACAAACTGGTTGATGACAGACTTCAAGAACCACAGACGGCAGAACAACGCAGATAGAAGGCAGAATTGCAGATTCACAACATACGAAGAATATACAGTACAGTCAAAGTCTAAACAGAAGCGGACAGGTGTGGGAACCAGTCAGCCAGAAACGCCAGCTCAGAAATCAACACGGGGACACTCATCACAGCAGACGGTCAGGTCAACGTGTGCCGCTCAACAAGTAGTCTTAAGACAGGTCATAGAGTGCAGTACAGTAACCGATTCACTGACAGGTTTGTGTGTAGAAAAGACAAAAGTGTGTAGTCTGGATGGTATAAAAATATAACAATAGTGTTAAGTCGGTCACACGCGGGCAACATCGCGACAAACGAGTACTCCAACGAAGACGTCTTAATTAATTAGTTTAATTAGACATTGTTGTATTATTATTCTTGTCTTATTAATTAGACATTATAGTAATGTTATTGTTATTAATATTATTACTGTTGTTTAATTACTATTCTTATCATTATTATTAGTATTGTAGTCTCACTAATATTGATTTGTAACAGTGTATGCATAAAATTTGTTTTGGTAACCATAACATTGTTTTTCAGGGAATCTAAGACTAATAGAAAAATTTCCGTTCATTTTCAGGTGCAAGTTAGTTTAAGTTAACAATAGAAATAAGTAATTATTTTTCAGGTTGTATGATGGCACAGGCCGAACAGACACAGTATAACATGCAAGACAGTCAGACATGGGCCCTCATAAAGACGATTACCGACACATTAGCCAAGGTAGACAACAGTGCTAAATACGCAAACATAAAAGGTAATGTAGACTTCTTTTCAGGTGACCCACACGCATGTCGTAAGTGGCTCACAGACATTGATAAATATGCAATGTCAATAAATGCAGATGAGTGAGAAAGTTAAAATTGCATTTTTTTCGTCTGCTGGTCTGGTCACTGACTTTATGAGAAGGCGATTGGACACGTACCCCAATGAAACGTGGAAAGATCTCAAGGCAGAGTTAGTTAGACGGTATTCATTCGTGTCCGACCCACAAATTGCTTGGCATCAGTTAAGGAAGCTAAAGCAAAACAAGAATGAGACTACGCAGATGTTCAGCGATAGACTGCTGAATCTTGAAGAAGAAATATTCATGTGTCAGGAAATCAACCTCCAAGAAAGGGACAATCAGCTGGTAGGTATATTTATTGATGGCCTGACTAATAATACACTAAAGTTAATGTTGTTAAGGAAGGATTACAAGACGTTGAAAGAAGCAATTTTAGCTGCCATGGCAGAAGAAAATGTTAGAAAACGTTTAGACATTCGATTGGGACAGGCAGAAATACAGGAGGAAGCAGAAGAACCTATGGAAGTGGACCAGGTAGACAGAAGGAGACAGCAACAGGGTAGATATATGACTGGAAGACAAAGAAGAACATTACAGGTCACACCTAACGTTAGATGTTTCCGGTGCCAAAATATTGGACACATAGCAAGATTCTGTGAGCAACAGGAAAGGTACGAAAGACCAAGTTCACCAATGGGTCAGTACTCTAATTCTCACCAGACAGTATCTAGATTTAGGGATAACAGAGGTCGTGCTTTCTGTGGTAACACCCGAACATATACACAAAACGCCAGAGAAGTACACCACCCTATAGTCTACGACAATAGTCGACAAAAACAGAACTATGGTCACAGGGGACCATACCAGGGAAATGGCGGACCTGTCCGGTAGAAGGGACCGTTGCGGATGGAATAGGAAATAGGTCTCACAGGAAGACAAGGGGAATAGTGCATGAAAACAGAACAATCAAAAGCATAAGACAACAACAATGCGTGGGCATACAAAAAGGCAATACAACCAAGTAGAAAGAAATGGATACAGTACGGACCCAAGCTCATGTCTATTAAGTATAGGCGGAAAGAAGTATAGATCACTGCTGGACTCCAGAGCTAGTTTAAGCCTTGTAAGGTTTGGAATATATAAGCAGATTAGACACCTAAACAAGTTTGCAAAGACACGCATTCGGTTAACGTCGGTTTCTGGAGAGAACCTAAAAGTAATAGGAATAGCAACGATGAAAGTGACTATTGGAACCAAGGAAATTGAACACAGTTTTTTCATAGTAAAGGGAATGTCACGAAACTTTATCTTGGGGAGGGATTTTTTACAGAAACACAAGGTCAGAATGTACTTTGATTTACACAAAGTGAAGATTTACGACAAATATGTCGACATGGAAGACGACATACATATAGCATCAGTCATACGGCTACAAAGAACAGTTACCTTACCTCCGAACACAGTCAATATAGCAATAGGAAAACTGAAAAGATCCCCATACTACACGATAGGACAAACAGTGAGAACTCTAGAATTTCCTGACACGGACATAGCAGATGAACCGGGAATATTACTTACGGAAGGAATAGCTAACATAGAAGGTAGATACCACTTCCCAGTAATGCTTGTTAACACGGCGGCAAAAACAATAAGAATACCCAGAGGGTTTGTGGTCGGCAGAATACAAGATATACAAGACAACTGTCACGACGAAAACAAACAAGTACATCCCAATAAAAGGAGAGGGGCACAGACAATATGTCACAACAAGTGGAAAATAGCTGGCCATAATCAAGAAGGGAGGACATACCAGATAGGGAATGGCTGGCAGGGGTCAACAGCCAAGTCGCGAAGTGAGAATAGGGGTCGGTATACCAGAGAACAGCCACAGCACATTCGTAGCAATGAGGAAGGGAAAACACAGGGTCTCGCATGTGGTAGGACAAAACGTGAATACAGTGTGACAACACTACACGGGAGGCGAATAGATGGCAAACAGAATACACACGCAGAAGGAATCAATAGCGTTGGTACGTGCATGGGGGAAAAAGGACGACAACAGGAAGCAACGCATACCAACATGAACGAAAGGATTATTGAATTGAAGAAGCAAATTATAACGATACCCCAACACAGGAAAATATTGCAAGATTTCATTGTTGAAAATCATGATGTTTTCGCATTGAGTGACATGGAACTCGGCAGGACAGATACGGTGACAATGGAAATTGAAACAACGACGGACACGCCTATCCACAAGAAACCATACAGGACACCACTGAAAAATAGGCAAATTGTAGAAAGAGCCATAGAGGATATGTTAGCAGACGGAATAATTGAAAGATCACGATCGGAATGGGCATCATCTATAGTCATAGTCAGAAAGAAAGACGGGACACAATGCTTCTGCTGTGACTACCGGGCCCTCAATACGATTACGAAGACAATATCATACCCGATTCCTCGTATCGATGACATCCTAGGGACTTTGGGGAAGTCCCCATGGTGTTCGACAGACTTCGCCAGCATAACGTAAAACTGAAAATTAGCAAATGCAATTTTCTGAAGCAAGAAACAAGATACTTAGGCTTTGTCAAAAACAGAGACGGAGTAAGGCCGGATGAGGAGAAAGTAAAGGCGATAAGACAGATACCACCACCCACCAACGTCCGCCAGGCGCGCGGATTCTTAGGCACATGCGGATATTTTCGTCAACATGTCGTGAACTTCTCTCAGGCAGCAGAACCCCTGATAAATCTAACAAAGAAGTATGCTAGATTCAAATGGACAGACGAATGTCAGCGGGCATTTGAATATCTCAAGACTGCCTTGACGGAAATACCATATTTGGCACACCCGGACCCAGACAGTACAATGATACTGTATACAGACCCATTGGACACGGCAGTCGGTGCATGTTTAGTTCAACCATCCTTGCCAAACGAGGAACCCATTTTCCCGAACATCCGAGATGAAAAACCGATTGTATTTCTGTCGCATAGGCTCAGTAATACGCAGCAAGAGTGGGCCACAATAGAGAAATAGGCTTTTGCGATATATTTCGCAGTACAAAAGTTAGACTACTATCTGAGAGGGATCAGCTTCGAAATAAGGACAGATCAACAACCATTGCCACATTGGATCAACAAACCGTCGGAACAATCAAAGAAAATGCAAACTTGGGCTCTGAACCTCCAAACCTATGATATCACAGTGACGTATATACAGGGAAAGCAGAATACGTGTGCAGACTTATTGTCAAGAGTCCCTTACGAGTCATCGAATACGCCACCGCAGAGGGAAGATATACCGGAGATAGATGATAGATTTAGGCACATAAACATCATAAATTCTAACAGAAGAGGTCATAAACCATTGGGAGAAATAGAAGTTAATGTGTCAGAAGACAATATACAGTTACACGGAATAAACATCAAAGATGAGCAAGAGAAGGATAAAGAAATCCGGAAGTTGAAACAACAAATCTGGAATGGTCATAAAGAAGCGGCAAATGTCAGAATCAATACACAGGACAGACTCGTAGAATACATAAATCCAAAAGGATACGGGGTACCAAAAGTGTACATTCCTAAACAACTGGTTCAACAAGTGTTAAGGAGTTACCATGACGAAAATGGCCACGTGGGAAGGGACAAAACGTTGGAAATTATAAAACGCAGACATTTTTGGCCTACGATAAACAAAGACATAGTATCACATGTGGATGAATGTCTAGTGTGTAAATCTAGAAATCAAATGTCCCATACAGGAAATGGACACGCCCCAGTACACAATGCAGAAAATCAGTTTGGGCATATCGGGACCGTATCCCACAACGTTGGCAAGCAACAAGTATATTCTTCATGTACTGGATATGTTGTCAGGGTGGCCAGAATGTTACACCATCAAACAGGCCACGGCGAAAACGATAATATACAATATGATGAGGGAATTCATCCCGAGACATGGGTGTCCGTCGGTACTGTTGACGGACAATGGAACAGCATTCACAGGCACAGAATTCAAAATGTTTATACAAGAAATGAGTATAGCACACATCAGGACCTCGATATATAGACCGAACAGCAACGGGAAGAATGAAAGGCTACATGCTACATTACACAATATTATGGCCAAAGAGGCACAGGGGAGACCGCAGTTTTGGGATACACACCTGCCGCATGCATTGGAAACGGTGAGGATGAATACAAATGACACCACGAAGCTACCCCATTTTACATGTTATATGGAAGAGAGTCGGTTATGCCTGTGGATAACATACTTAGACCGCGGAGGAGATATTTGGGGGAGGATCCAACGGAAACCCTTGTGCAAGAGAAGCACAGAGCACACAGGCTGGCTCAACAAAACATAAAAAAGGCGACCGGGAGAAGGCAACATCAGGCAAACAAAGGAACAACACTACAGGAGTTTAAAGCGGGGGATATAGTCTTGTATAAGAAACATGTGCCTAACTCAAAGTTCGACAGAAGATTGACACCTGGATTCCAGGTCTTAAAACGGTTGTCGGAAACGACATATAAAATATGGAAACAAGAAGACAACAAAACAGTAAAAGCACACGTACAACACCTTCGATAACAAGGAGAACAACGAACAAATTCACCAGCCACGGACACCACAAAAAGATCATCATATTATGTAGTACCACCAGAGAGAAACGAACAGAGTGAAACAGACGCTAGCTCAAGTAGGCCAGGTGGACCGAATATTAGAGGACGGAAGATAACGTCTAAAGCTCTAGTACACTCAAGACCTAAGGAAACAACACAGCAACGACCACCAGTAACAGGAGGGTGTGGGTTTTTCCCACACACAGAAACAAACATACCAGAAGAGCGAGAAAATAAGGATATAAAGCATGCAGACTCACATGCTACGCGTACAGGAATGATGGAAAAGATAGATAATAACAAAGAGATTACAGAGGAAATAAAACAGCTACGTAATGAACGCGAGAATTCAGATAGCGAAAGCGGTATTCCAAATATGGAATACGTGCAGAGGTTACAAGAGAGAAAATAGAATACGCGAACAGGAACAAAGGTATGGAGGGCACAAGAACAAGAAGAGGTGGAAGAACAGATAGATACTGAGCAACCGGATAAAATAGTTCCTCAACAGCAGGAAAAAATGGAACAACAGATTAGACGGGGCACAAAAAGATATCGGTCATCTTCTGATGAATCATCTGAGTATAATATGCCATTAGCAAAGTTAAGGAAAACGGCACAATCAGAGGTCCGACCAAGATGGAAGAATAAGAAGAAAACTAGACATAGACAATTTCCAGACATAGAGAGGAGAAAGACGAAACAGGAGGGTGTAAGTACAGTATAAGAAAAGTACCAGCTTGACATAGAATCAGAATTCGATTCGTCAAGTGGGGAGGATAGAGTTATGGGCCCCGACGAATATGGATACAGGTCGGACGAGCTCGAAGGCCGTAGAATGTATTGGCCGAAAAATGAGAAAAGCGATCCGGGATGTATAAATCAGATAAAGGAGAGTACCAAAATAGTTGAACCAAGTGTACATGAGATAAGGAAAGAAATAAAAGGTACCTTAAAAGGAGCCGATCTTAACACCTTGACAACAAGGAAGGTCCGAAAATTGCTGGAAGGAAAGTTTGATATAGACTTATCAAAAAGGCAAAGAGAAGTTCATATCCTTGTGATCGAAATTTTGGATGAAGAAACAGATATGGAAGACACAGATAATGAGGATTACAAAGAAGAGTATAGATCGACCAGAAGAAAAAGTCGACAGACAGTTAATGAAGCAGAATATAGCAGTAGACGGAGCTGGTCTTCAGAATCAGTGTCGACGGACTCCGACAGTGTGGTGTCTGAGGAGAGTGACGGTAGTCACAGACACAAAAGCACTTTTAGAAGAGAAGAGAGTAGTACAGGAAGTAAGGAAGAAGGGAGTAAATGTGGAGATAGTAGTAGAAAAAGGGAGTTTCCAATATACAATCGGGAGAAAATAATAGCGGACAATGCAGAAATATGGATGCAACATGCAGAAACAATCAGGCAGACTGCATGGAGGGAGGCGGATAAACGATGGAAAGAGAAGCTTGGATGTATAAATCAGATAAATACGAAGGAAATTACCAAAATAGTTGAACCAAGCATAGAAGAGTTGAAGAAGGTAATAGAAGCCACCATAAAGCGGCCTGATTTTAACTTCTCAAGAAGCATGGTTTGGAAAGTGCTAGAGGGAAAATATCATACACACTTTCCACAAACAAGAATTGAAATTGATATGGTTCTGACGAAAATGATGGATGATGCAAACAGGAAAAGGTGGATAGAAAAGGCAGAGCAGGCAAATCGTCATCGAAGTCAGAAGAGAAAAAAAGGAAAAAGAAAATATAGATATTCAGTGAAGTAGAGGGGGGAAGTCGGGCGAGAGGAATCGCTAAGATAAATACAAGAGGTTTGGAGAACATAAGTCTTGGGCCGATGAACTTTGATGAAGGACATGTCACAGGAGAGCTGAAATTTTGGATAGAAGTGTTTATTCCTTTTCAATATAGCCACCGTCTGACGCATTGACACACTTCTGCCACTCTGCCTTGACCTTGAAAAGACCTGGGAGTAGAACACCCTATTTTTTCAAACTAAACCAGTCATTACACATGCCAGTTATAACCTCTTCATCGCTGTCAACATGATTTCCTGTTTAGGCTGGTTTTTAGATTTGGGAATAGCAAAAAAGTTGATGGAGCCAATCTGGAGGAATATGGTGGGTGGTGGAACTAAGAGCGCATTTTCAATATTCAAATCGTTGGCTGCTAGTGACACAAGGCTTGCTTTGTGAGGAGGGCGCGTTGTCTTGAAGAAAGGAAGATGTTGAGTGCGCATTATCCCTCGTTTTCTGGTCACAACCTTTTCTTAGTTTGGTGAGAAGATCTGCACAGTACTGTCCATTAACTTTGTTGCCACGAGGCAGGATTATAATCTTTCAAAAGGACACCTGTTGCCGGTCCAAAAAACAGTCAGCATCACTTTCCGCCTGCAGATTTCTGTGCTCTCGGGATTGGACAGGTGTTGGGGAGCACGGGGTTTTTCCATTGCATGGCTGGCAATTTTGGATTCGGGGTTTCATAAAATGGTGTACCCAAGTCTTAATCCTCTACTGTCACCATTGTCTCCATAAAGTATTTTGACTGAACACTTTTTGAGGCAAACTGTTGACGCAATTTACCCTCGTTTGTATGCTTCTGTTCACCGTGTCAACAGTAGTCGCGGTAACCCAGCTAGTGCACACACTTTTCTCATGTTCAGGTTGTTGTGTAAAGAATCTATATAAAACTGTTTCTTTCATTTAGTTTTACTCTACTAGCTATGTATCCCACAATTGTCATTTTTCGGATGTATCCATGATGGATTTACTTCACTCTTGTTGCATTTTCATCGGGATACCAACTCTTAGGCGGAGTCTACCAGATCTTGGGGGAGGATCAGTCAACATTTACGAGCGGCCGCACTTAAACAACTGTTGATACCAGTTTTTACCTAAGTATATTGAAGCGTGACAAGAATCACGAAACACTGGGTGTCCATCTCCTGTGTATTTCTGTAGGTGTTTTTCCCTGAAAATCATTCAGAAATTTTATCACAAGGCTCTGGCCTCCTTCCTTTTCCATTGTTTTGGTTCAAATCCTTTGGTAGCAGCAGATCCGGTCAATTAGGGGGTGTGGGATTGCGCCCGTGCACCGTTTGGGCGAGCGTAAAGAGGGAAAAACACCATTGAAGAAAACAACGCGTACTACATAGTGAACATTCAGTGCAAATATGATGAATTTTAAATGGGTGATGCCAAGTTTCATCTTCCTCCTGTGACTCCACATTCATTGATCAGGCCAAGACCTATGTCAATCCCCTTGTTAGTATGGGAAAAATTGAGAGTCACGGCGAAGTAGACGGAAGTATTGAGAAGCACAGGAAGGATGGCACGGACATATTTTTTGAAGACGAGGATAGTTACTAGAAGGAACTTATGTAAGAAGTGAGAAGCCATGGAGAAAAATGGCAAAGAGATTATTTTAGCGGCAGTGGCCGAGTCTTATGAAGATTTTGGGGAGAAAAATCATTCTGGCCTTTTTTTTTCTCTCCGTAAATACATGAAACGAGAAGAGGTCAATTGGTGTTGAGAACGTTCCAGGGAGGGAACGAAAAACATATAAAAAACGCGTTAAGTGCCGGCAGTTTGCCAGACTACAAATGTGAGTCTAATGGAGGGTAACCAAGTCACCGAAACATATTACTGTAGAAAGTATTTTAGACATGGGTCGGAGGACAGTGTAGTGTTGTGAGAGAAGGAAAAAGAAGATTAGCACAAGAGAAGTTCCAGGGGAGGGAACGAATAAAAACATAAAAAACGTTAAGTGCGGTGTTTATCAGACTACAAATGTGAGTCTATTGAGGATAACTTCTCACCGAACATATACAACAGAAATTCAGACACTGGGAGACAGTGTTGTGAAAAAAGGAAGTCAAGTGACAGGTCAGCAGGCCGAGAAAAAACACGGAAGTAGGTCAAAGCGGCGACAACGCGGTTTTTTAGATAGGGTAGACCAAAGAAGTTTGAAAATATTCCGCGTAGGAGATTATGGGAAAAAGGTTAGTTTAGAAACGGGTGGACGGAAGGGTGGAAAATTCAGTGTTAAGTGCCATTCCGATAGTAAATTGGCTCACGCAATTAACCCGAACTAAGTATATATAGGGCAGACCAATGACAGAAGACATGTTTCGGCTTTTACGAGAGAAGAGGAAGGCAGACAATTCACACCAGTGTGTGGTGACAAAAAAATATAAATTACTTAAGTGGGGTGTTACATCAGTATGACAATTAGGAGTGACTGGATGTGTAAAAGGAAAATAAACTTTGTATGGATAAGTACACAGTTGGCAGAATGTGAGTGAGAAAGACAACGGTTAAGAACAGTCATAAATTTAAAGAGGAAAGGTGGGAGCCGCGCTGGTGTACTGGCTTCGGCGTTGTACTGGCGACCAGGTGTTCATGGTTCAAACCCGGGCGTCGGCGTTTGAAGAAATGTTTACGGCCGGAAATTTGACTGAATAGCCTGAACGGCTCCTGTGATAAACCCTCTGTGGATGGGAAGGAGCGAAGCTCCTGACCGGGTTGGAAGGAAAGTCCTCAGGTTCCCCAGCCTCGCAATGACATGTCATTGGGCCGAAGGGCTGAAAGCCCAAGGGCCGCTGGTTAAAAAAAAAAAAAAAAAAAAAAAGAGGAAAGGTCACTTAAGAAAAGTGACGGGAAAAGAGTTATTCCTCAGTTTTGTTATGATAATATGTTGTAAGATAAGAAAATAATGACATGTTATGAAAAAAATGAAGACCACTAAGGAAGTGGAATGTATAACATGTCTAAAAGTATGTATTTTGAAATCATGTAACGTGAGCAGATAGGAGAAAAAGCAAAGATGAGTGGTCATAAATGGGAACGAGATGTTGATGAATGTACGTTCTCAGTACAATTTAATTGTGTTGTGTAAAAGGAAATTGTCCTTTGGCACAGATAAGAATTGGTAATGTGCTGAGCTAGGGTTGTAACAGCACATTGCTAAAGATTTTTTAATATAGGACAAGTACAATAATAGTGTTGGTACAGTCATGAAAATAAATTTTTTCTCCTACGGATAAATAATTTATTTTTAAGGGAAATAGGGAGATAATGTGGCAGTTAGGGAACGATGTACAGTCAAAGGGAATGAATAAGGAGAATTATGAATGGGAAGGTTCAGATAGAGTACAAAAAGGAGATGCGCGAACAATGTTGCGCATGACAGAGGTGAACAATAATCTTGTGGATCACGTTTTCTTAGCGGGCAGTCCAGAAACGTGAGCCAGAGAGGGAAGCCGCATATACGCGGGCAGCCATGATAATGGCAGTATTCAAGTAGTTTATGTGATGAATATTTCATGGACAAGAAATAGTTTGGGTAATGATTAACCCGAAATATTGAATAGTGGGAATTGTTGTCTAGAAGGAGAAACGGTGTGAGTTAGTTATCATTCAGAAAGGAAAAGGTACTGTTACGCACAAATAATTACTTTTTCCAAAGTCTTTGTATGATCATTTTTCGTATGTATGATCATTTTTTGACTGAAAGGTGTATTATGTTTTTTACAGTCAAAGGGACATAACCCGAGATATCGAGACTACAATTTTTTAATGAGTTTGCCTTCTCTTGTATAGAGACACGTTCGGTCTATAATTTCTTGAACGAAGCGTGACCATATCTCCTTATTTGGTAGCATCAGTCAACTGTTGTAGATGTCTGAAACCTGTCTTAACGCTTCTGTTCATGACCATAAAAGGCGCGACTGTGTAAGACTTTTATCTCGAATGTTCTGATAATCGTCTTATGTGAGCGGCGACTCAGATATTGGAGTTCTGCGCATGTCAAAACTGGTAGTTCGTTTGGTGTGTTCCGCCCAGCTCGGGAGTTTACAAATGGTCTGAGCAGCGAGCGGACGCAATGTGCGTCTTGTGATTTTCTGAGGGAAATACATTGTCTTTGTGAGTTAGTTAGCTAACTAGACTATTTCCCAGTATTACTCAAGCCTGCCTGGAGGCATATGTTCGTGGTTGATTTCCGAAGAAAGGTAATTCCTCTTGTATTGAACTTTATGCTATCATCTAGAAGTCTCGTCATTTGTGGCTCCTGCTCGCTCTGTGTGATTCAAAAATGGAGAGGTACTTTGATTAGGATTTCGCCACGGGTATCTTTATACCTGAACTAGTTATATATATATATGGGTCGCTCTAGACCAACAAGACTATTGTCTGTGTTCCAGGATTCGGTATATCAGAGATCACGTCCAAGTCAGATGGTTAGACTTAGGAAGTTTATAAGGGTCGGTTTGACCTGTATACTCACATGTGTACTTATGCTATTCACGTGCAGACAGTAAACGGACTTATTGTAAACACATCTGATCTGCTGTGCATTCAGGAAGGGGAGCATTTATTTATTGTCTATGAAAGCATTGATGATTCTGCAGCTGACACTGTTGCAGAAGTTATATGTATGAACCTTAGGCACCCAGATCTGTTGATATATATATTAATATATATATATATAAATATGGCGTTAACTATATTTGTATATATTATATATATTGGCATATGGTTAACAGGGCGTTATATATATATATACAGTATATATATTTTATTATATATATATAATTATTATACAGCTTTCATGAACCAGAACTTTATTGATATCGACGTATTCACAGAAGCTATCTGTTTACAATTAGAACTATTGAGTATTTGAATCCTACATGAATCATATTGAGCTAATATGATTTTGAATGCTGCATTCGTTAAACTATGTTGGTGATGACAAAATATCATGACTGTTTTGTGGCGTGCAATAAATGGTATAAAACATAAAGCGAAGTTACCATTTTCATGACTCTACACATCATGTATAAGCGCCGTACCGTTCAGAAAGCAATGGCAAACTACTGAATGAAAAAAATTGCCTAGAAAAATCACAAACAGCCAATAAAAGCTGGGGTTGATTGCCACGTCCTGTAAAGGATAAGCAACTAACTAACACGTCATGTTGCCTGTGTTGTACCCTGTGAACTATTCTACTGCAACATACACAGCAACACTATAAACCAGAGAAGACACCTACATCTTGCACTTTTATACCAGGTGTCGATAGGGGTGGTGATTTGTCGTCAGCCTAAATCCACTTTTGGTGGTCAGACCCTTTGGCTTATCATTCCAGTTAAATCCACCCTTATCAGGTACGTAGGGTGAACTTTATTTTATTTAGACAGTAGTCCTATTCTTCAGTGAGGCAAGGGAAATTAACACTCCCGGAGATGTCCGGTCCCATCAAGATAACCTGAACACTGAGAGAATATAAATAACAATAATCTAAGAAAGGGAGAACAGAATATAGAGACTATAGCACCTGAATGATCACTGATGGTTAAAAGGTCAGAAGGTGTAGATTCGATACTGGGCGAGAGAGAGTGGTGAAAGAATGAACTTACATATTATATATTCTATGATGGACCAGATGTGGAGGTCAGAGCAGACAGCAATGATTCTTTCATATGTAAATAAACTATTCAAATTACCATGGCGTTATCGCATCACGTGCTGTGTGTGTGTGACTGTTGTGGTATACAGCATATCATAGCTAACCACAGAGGTAAGCGAACCTGGACAGACATTGCCATAGATGATAATACAACCATAGCCTGCCACAAGTACAAAAAACATTACTAAGGATTCTGTATGGTCTGGTACGGGAGGAGGTCCATGGGGGTGACACCATGAGTTACCGCACTGGGTGACACCAACCCTACCGTCGCCCCTGTTAATTTAACATTGGAAATGTTGCAATAAACGGTTGACTGATAACGTTATGCTTTCTTTCTGGTCGCAACATGTCCATCTTTGAAGAAACTTCTTAAAAGCAGAGTTTCTGATAAGTAGAAGAAATTTAGATGGTCCCAGCTACTTTCACTTTCACTTATCCAAACAGCACTGTCTATTATACAATTTCACGACTCCTTCTTTGCGTTTAGATGTCATTGTTTACAGTAATAAGGTGTTATATTTTGTTATTAATTTATATAATTTAAAGCATGTTAACACGGAACAATGTTAACAGCAAGGTCAGTGCACGGTAACTGAAGTCATGAGAGCTACAGCTCTATATTACTTTGTTGGAGAACAACTTTTTATAGCAATGCCTCGTCGAGAAGGAGCCGAAGACAAAATAACAACAGTAAAAAACAAAACTAAGATCTAATAAATAAATGTTTGAGAACAATAATACATTGAAACGCCTACATTGCGTAAGAGAGAATCCGGTCGTCAGTTCACCACCATCACAAAATGTAACGCCACAATGACAACTTGAAACTTGTGCAGGGCAAACACTGTTGCTTAGTTACCAAGTGACGTTTGTTACTTTACGAACATGCCTTGTGTTTTGTATTCGTTTTATTATAATTAGCCTTGCTTTACATTTTATTTTCTTACATAAAGTTAAAAAAAAATAATTATTAATGTATTAATAAAACATTCCCTTAAATAAATATAATATTCTACAATGAAAGTTCTTTGTAGTTTAAACCCCTTGGTCAAACAACCTTGTAAAGCTGAGTCCATATAAGTAAAGTCCATGTAGTAAAGTAACTCTGTGTAACACCCCGCTCAAATTTCCCCGATTCAAAAATCTAGTTAACGTAAATTTCCAACCTATAACACTACTACTATATTTGAAAAATTGCCAAGGGCAAGGTCAAACGTACCGCTAAAACGTGAACAAAATAGTTTGAATTTTCCACTATTACAGTTAAAAATATATAAATAAATTCCATGTTTGACCTTGGTCTCAAGACCATCGTCAAATCAAACAGCTAACATTTAAAATAAAGAATTTAAATTTTCTAACGCCAAGAATAAAAAATACCACCCCCCCCCCCCCTTTTCCCCAAACACACACGCACACGCTCGACCCTTCCCAATATTTATGACGAAAGTAAATCTTGGCAACGAACCAACTCGTTACATTGGGGAGAGAGAAGGTGGGTTACAATAGAAATCAAGCCTAACTTGTGCGTTTGAAAAAAAAACTTAGATAATTTATTTCTTTATAAATAACAGGGATGTCTTGAAGGGTAGCACTAATATTGGTTAATATATATTATACAAATTTTCCCTTATAATAAATTATCTGGCCTTAGAGAATTATTTTATTAATATTTTAGTTCAGTGAACAGAGCACTATAAATTAGAAAAAAATTACCAAGATGAAAACGGGGATAAATGGGTAAAAAAAAACCTATATAGGAATATAGAGGACAGTTGTCCTTTTAATAATCACTTTTAATATTAAACATTGACCCATTAATAACAAAGATATTGTATAAATAAAAATTGAGACAGGCGAACCAACACACTTATAAACTGCTCAATTTGGTTGCGTGAGAAAAGTAGAAATTTCTTGACACGCGTTCTGATTGGCCAAGGCGTAGGTAGCTTGGCGCAATAAAATTATCATTTCGCTGGCAACAACCGCCATTTGAAATTAAAACTATCTAAAGCTGACATCAGCCGGAGAGCCTGTGTGACCAAAGCTTTCGCCGTCTGGACACTTTAAGCAGTGGTAGAACCCATTAACTGCCAAAGTCAAGCTTATGATATGTGATATTCTTGTTTGAGGGTAAGGCACAATAAGTATTTGTATTGATTTAATTAACATGCAGGCCACAATTAGTGTTACGATAGCCAAAATAGGTGAATTGCAGTTCTTTCGGAGTGAAAGAAAGGCATAAAATATTTGCTAGTGGCTTAAAAATTTTGCGCATGCCAATGCAGTAACCCAGAAGGGATATTGGTTTTGCAGTGCCATAAATGTTTAAATATTATGTAAAATCATGTAGAGAATGTTAGAAAGAATTTATCCACTGGTTTCAGTGCTAGGTTACGCACATCCTATCTATTGTATGAACGACAAGCCATGTATGGGATGTTGTAAAGAGATATTAAGGGATCACAAGCTATATATTGTACACCCCTATCTATTGTATGGAAGAGACTTCTTGGAGGAGGAAACAAGAGCTATGTACTATCACTAAAAAAAGAATGTTTACACAGCAGTGGTGTTAAACAATAGAAGATACAGATTGGTGCAATGATCAGCACACATAGATGATCAGTGTAAGTTGTCACCGTGTTTGTGTGTGGAATTAAATATTAAATGAGATCTATATGGGGAGGGCATTTTCCTCTCATTACAGGTCATATACCAGCATACCTATTGGTGGCAGGAAACCGGGTGAGGGAAGAAAGCTGGGAGGAACGCTCAGCCTTATTGCCGCAGCTACCCCATTTCTTCAGCTCTAAAGCCAGTTGAATGCATATGATAACCCAAAGGCCCGCAGTTGTCACCATTTTATAATTAAGTCCGTTAGACCGGCACTGAGAGTGTAACATCAAGTATTCCACCACAATAATAATAATAATAATAAATAATAATTATAACTGTACCTCTTGAGCATGGATGTAGAAGGACAAGTCTGTCCAAACCTTATTCAAGGAGTGATTTCACGTACAAATCAGATAGGTAAATCAGTGATGAAATTGCTTCACAGTGATCCTTTATTTACATTCAGAAAACAAAGATATTTGGGGACAAGAGTTGTCCAGTTATATTATTTTAGTTTAAAATAGTGTAGTATCTAAAACCATAATTTAGTGAGTTTTGACCATCCCCTGATCCCAGAAAAGTTATCGGTTAATCAGGGAAAAATTATAATATGTTGTATTAACATAACTACCATATAAATTTTAACAAAAGTCTTACTCACTTTAATATTATTGAGTTAACAGTTGTGTTTGATTTTATTGGGACACACCCATCACTATACCTACATTTACCCCTAGACACGGTAAGCCATATAAACATTATCCAGAGAATAATGTCATTTCCCAGAGGTGAGATTCTGGAGAGGGTAGGGATTAGGTACGTCTGAGAATTCAAACAATATCAACATTAGATAGGGGATTTACAGCAGCGTTGGACGTCACTTTGTTTACACTTAGTTGAAATAACAATGATTAACTATCATTTACCACAGTCCAAGATGAGGTTCAAAGCCACAATATGTTAATTCCAAACTAAGTTGTGGTACATAAGTTAATCGCAAATAAGTTAAGTTTCCAAATAAGTTACATCCAACATAAGTTTAAGTGTCCACATAAAGTTAAGTTCAACTATGTCTTTTCACTTCCTTCCTAGTTGTCCTGAAAGGGAGGGTGGTTGGTTGTTGTCTTGTTTTTACGCCTTAGCTGGTGGATAAATCGTGTGGTCACTTTCGGTGACAGCGCCATCCGAACTTCTGTCGGATTTTTTTAGGGGAGAGGGTTTCTTGGCATTCTCGCCTATTCGGATCCACACGCTCAAGCCTAGATTGCAGCTGTGCAGACGTGGTTTCGCCAGGACCGCACCGTGGAGGTGGAGTGCGGTCTTTGACAGCACGCTGCTGGGTTCGTGGGTCATGAGCAGGCAGTCAAGTATGAGTCGCTGGTGGGTTCAATATTGCTCGAGTTATTGTGGTTTTAACATTAAGTTTTAAGTTTCACTAAGTTAAGTTCCACGTAAGTTAAAGTA
>JAMPIV010008097.1:0-46840 GCA_024509875.1 Oreohelix idahoensis | reverse complement strand
GGATGACGACAGAATTCCTTGTTTAGTTCTGAGGATTCATTTTCCAGGTAATACCGACCTTTATGCATTATTACGCTTTTCGGTGGCAGAACATGTAAAGGATTACCTAGGGTGAACAGCAGCTCACTGATCCGCCATTTCAGAACTCATATATTTGTGCTCGAGGTAGCCATCCAAGACTGTTAGTCTTATATTGTCCAGAAATCCAGTGACGAAGATATATTGTGGGAGCCGCAGATTGGCGGAACTTCTATCTACAATAAGTATTACTGCAGGGTTGATGATAACCTATTTAACAGAAGTACACGGCCGACGTCAGAACGAGGCCTGTGCTTTCGGCTATTATACTACAGCCTGATATGTGCAATTGGCGGGGAGGGCCAAGTTGCACCCATGTGTCATAGTAACTAAGGCATCTGACGCGTTTAGTCAGAGACGCCAAGGGCGACGCTACGAACTGTCATTATTGAAGAACTTTGCTATTGACCATGCACGTCTATTCCGATGTTTACCTTTTTTGAATGCCAAATGTATACCTATCGATGTCAGGTCAGCATGACCTTGTTACACTGACTGTTCCTGTTGATACTATGTGTGTTCCCGTCAATAAATGTCTTGAAACATGCCTGCAGTGTCAAAGCATCCTTGATTACTGCATGTGAGAGTATGGGTTGCAGGATCTACATCTATACGAGCCTAAACACATTCGCGCCTTCATTCGCACCCACACTCAATTCATCATACGCTCGCACTACACATCTAACAACATGTATACTGTCTTGGGCCAGTGATCACCTCAACAAGAAGAAAAAGACAGTTACATTATTTTTGTTTATTTTAACCTCACAGCTAAAATGTGCGAAAGATAAAGTTTCAAATAATTCTTGGCATAACTGATTAATAAAATCAAAAGATTTTCCTAGAAGATGTTAGGATGATAGGAGGTAATTAATAGTTAATATTTCACCTTTATCATCATCACAGTCTCCCATGCGCACACACTCTCATGCACAAGATATTTAACATCATTAGAATTGAACTCAGAGAGAGAGAGATGAATAATGAGCAATAGTTTAAATGCAAGTCAACCAGTGATGTTAAATGTGAAAACTTACGAAGACTTTTGTGTGTCTTCAGTTCATCAGAAGTCTGAGTCTACACGCAACGTGTCTGACGTCTAACCAGAAATAAGTTATTAAAAACGGACATTTGGCTAGCAGAATTCGCCATAGGACATCTTTCATTCCTCAATTAAAATGGAATATTGTCTCACCCACAAGTCATAAGGTGGACGCAGCATTTTTCGTCACCATATACTGCTTGCTCACAAGTTCAATACCGAGTTATCACAAGTTCAATACAGAGTCATCATAAATTCTAATCACTCGAAAGATCATTATTATCTGAAGTCAAGCAAAAGAGCTCAAAAGAGGAATCGCATATTTATACCACGTGCAACACACTCTTAAGCGCATTTTATGAAGCAGACTCGAAATTATATGAATCACGACTACATACGCAAGATTATGAGTCTACATATCACTAACATTTCGTGAAGATATCCAGTCTGACCAGTACCCTCGGGAGATTAGACAACAGACCTTTTGTTCATATGACAGCAATTAACTGTTGATCAACACTACAGAGATATACTCAAACAGTGAAGGAATATACATAGATATCTCGTCAGCGTTCTCCGTACGACAACAGTATTCATCAGAACGTCCTCAGCTTAGAGATACCCCACTCGACATAACGTATAACAACTTGGGACATTTTATGCATACATGTGAATCCTCATATCTAGGGGAAGCATTTAGAGATACATGGACTGTGTAGAGTACTCACCATTTTGGTAACACGTATCATATCACATCATCATTTCACTTTACACCAGTTCATTCTTAATTAACTATTACTTAATTAACTGTAATTTTATTATCTCATCTGTGTGTTTTGTGTGAATCGTCTTTCACCATCATCACGTTCTAACCATTACTAACCCTATATGTGTGGATATTTCATTAATAAACCCAACGACCGGTTGATCATTATCAAGAGTTTGTTAATGTATCACTCGTGCTGTCGGTGTTACATATTCACCTATAGGAACCTTTCTCTACTCAGATGAGGTTGGGGGCTTTTTCTTTACGGGATCTAAGGGCAGAAGCTAAGGTCGTGGGGAAACAGAACTCTTTCCATAATTATTTAGAAAACACTGTCTAGTGGAAAGCATTCGCATTCCTGTCTTCTTGTCCCTATCTCGAATAGGTCTTTATTCTTTCTTAACTAGCCAATTTCTAGAGACCTTATATCTATATCTCATAGACTATTCCTGGCAAAAACTACTGTAGTAGTTGCCCCAGTGACACACCACACGACAGGTTACAACACCGCTCTGGCGACCGGGTGATACAGGATCAAACCCGGGCGACGGCATTTGATAATTTTTCGTCGACCGGGATTTGGACTGGATTAACTCGAGACCTGGCGAGAACATTTGAAGGAGTGTCGTCGACCAGGGACTGGCGGCTCCTGAGCCGACCCAGCTGCAATGGGTACCTCCGAAATCGGACACCTGTCTCTGTACAAGAAATAAAGGGATACTCACGTAAAATCAATGTCAGGTTAGACATAAATAATAACCTGAGATTTCGCCTCGAGTATTAGCGGGCGTACGAAAAAAAAAAAAAAATTTCTCTTCACTGAGATTTAGGGTGAGGATATATCAAAAGTCCTTTTTGCTGGTGCCTTTTTACAAGCACTTAACTTTTATAATGGAGTCCTGCAGCTGTGGTTCATTAATTCTGTGATGACGAAAGCCTTCTTCGCACTCTCTTTAACTGTGGGCGGTTAGGGTGGATGCTTTTCTCTCACACTAGCGGCGTTAGTACCACAAATCGTCTGATGGCTTGTAACCACGAACCCAAAATTTGGAAATACACAATCTCCTTGCACGGATTTAGACTGGACACAGCTCTGTATTAGAATCTTCGAAATCACTTTGGTCTGGAAATTAGAGTTAATTCCTCTGACGGCGAGTGTTCTGCGAAATCCTGGTCTGGGAAAAATTTTGTTTAATTCCTCTATGACTTGGTCTGGGAAATTAGAGTTCATTCCTCTGACGGCGGATGTTCTGTGAAATAACCTGGGCCTGTGAAAACTTTTGTTAAATTCCTCTATGAGCTATGATCAAATTCCTTGGATTCCAGTCTTGTTAATTAAAGTCCTGGCCCCTTTAAGTTTCCTGTTTTGTATTAAAAATGCGGGTTTACTTGTGAATTCCAAAGTTGCCCAAGACTGGATCTGTTACTTATGGTTGTGGAATTTCTAAGTCCAATGTCTCCTTTTTCTTTCTGGCTTTTAAGAATCGCTGATCTGACGTTTGCGCTGCAGTCTCTCTGTGTGATCTGTGTCTGTGTTTTCATCACACTATATTCTCAGTTCTTAGTGCAAATCACAGATTGCACTTCCGACTGGTGTGCCAATAAAATACATTGTATATTTCAGCTCCACAAAATGAACCAATCCAATCGAATCTCGTTCAGCACTACGTGGTTAGGCCGTTTCCAAATTCGAAAAATACCCTCACGCGTTTCACAATATTAAATTTAATATCCACACGTGATCTCTTATAGTGATGATATTGTTTCTAAGACTTCGGCTGCACCTGTCTGCCTCTCACCATATTGTAACTATGTGTTCCTGGCGAATCGTCTACAAATCTTGAGTTTCCAGACATATTATCTGAGATAATTACACACAGGGATGGTCTAAGCGGAAATAAATTACACATTACCAATTGTGTTTCGCTAGACGGATCTCCGCCAGATTAGCCACACAATATGGGGTTCTATTCATAGACTGTGCACAATGCAAGCTTGAATAAACAGGCTAGAAAAGATGGTCAGCCTGATAATACGTGATCAAATATTATCGCTGCCCGGGTCAATAAACCTGGCGTAACACAAACAATCGAGGTATGAAGTGTAAGAGACTTAACACTACTGATCCAACGTAGAGTGCAAAATAATGGTGCATAAAATATGCCACATAATAATGACAGGGGAGAGAAAGGTAAGAAATATCAATCGCACGGGAATGTAATGTAATCATGCCGGAGTGGACTTGAGATCGCACAACCGTATCGTCACAAGACCAATGCGCAAAGGAAACATATTTCACAAGTCAGAATGATGCAATCCACTTTTTTGGGGGGCATGTTATGAGAAGAGGAAAGCTGGAATATATCGTAACAACAGGTAAGATTGAAGGAAAAAGAGATAGGGGAAGACAAAGAGAGCAAATAATGGACAGTTTGACATCGTGGCATGAAAATAAGTCATCAGCAGAATTGATAAATTGTACTGGAGATAGGAAGTTGTGGAGAGACATGATCTCTTACGCCACTAGACACGGTACCTGAATTGAATTGCGTTCCGGTTTTTTTCCGTTTCAACTTTTATACTGTATCCACGCGCGTTAGTCCTTACCCCGATCTTTTCGAGCGGCCATCTTGTCCGCACTGGAATTGGTAATCCTTACATGACTTGATTCCTCGTGTTTATTTTTGTAATGAACGAAGATCTTGGCTTTGACATTTTCCTGTTATATTTTTGGGAACGAAGACTGGAAGGTACTGATTGATTGATACATGTGATTGTGTACAGCGATTGATTGATACATGTGATTGTGTACATTTTCGATTGATTGTCCCTAACATGTGATTGTGTTTTCAGTGATTGATTGGCTGTAATACATGTGATTGTGTACAAGCGATTGAATGTAGGCATTTTCTTTCTGTTATATTTTTGTAAGTGAAGATAATGTAGGCATGTGATTGTGATACAGTGTTATATTGATTGATAACAAGATGTGATTGTGGCATTACAGTGATCGATTGATACAACAAATATAAAAAAGAATTGATTGTGGAGTACAGCGATTGATTTATACATGTTTTTGATTGTAAATTACAGTGATTTTATTGATACAGCGTGATTGTGTACAGCTAAGATCTGCCAATCGATTGAAAATACTTGATGTGATTGTGTAGACAGTGATTGATACATTGATTGTGTACACATGTGATTGTGTACAGTGATTGATTGATACATGTGATTGTGTACAGCGATTGATTGATACATGTGATTGTGTACAGCGATTGATTGATACATGTGATTGTGTACAGCGATTGATTGATACATGTGATTGTGTACAGCGATTGATTGATACATGTGATTGTGTACAGCGATTGATTGATACATGTGATTGTGTACAGCGATTGATTGATACATGTGATTGAATACAGCGATTGATTGATACATGTGATTGTGTACAGCGATTGATTGATACATGTGATTGTGTTCATCGATTGGTTGATACATGTGATTGTGTACAACGATTGATTATACATGTGATTGTGTACAGCGATTGATTGATACATGTGATTGTGTACATCGATTGAATGATAACATGTGATTGTGTACATTGATTGATACATGTGATTGTGTACAGCGATTGTGTACATTGATTGATACATGTGATTGTGTACAGCGATTGATTGATACATGTGATTGTGTACAGCGATTGATTGATACAAGTGATTGTGTACAGCAATTGATTGATGCATGTGATTGTGTACAGCGATTGATTGATACATGTGATTGTGTACAGTGACTGACTGATACATGTGATTGTGTACAGCGATTGATTGATACATGTGATTGTGTACAGCGATTGATTGATACATGTGATTGTGTACAGCGATTGATTGATACATGTGATTGTGTACAGCGATTGATTGATACATGTGATTGTGTACATCAATTGATTGATACATGTGATTGTGTACAGCGATCTTTTGAGCTTACATTTCTTGACCCTATGCAGCATATGTGTGTCAGCGACGCATGATACGTTTCATATTCATTGGCTTCATACAGGTGCATGTGTCCAGCGATACACGTGACCTCCCATTCCTTCAGCTGATACAGGTATACGCGTGTCCAGTCACCCGCGTGACCTCAGATCCCTTCACTTTATACAGGTATACACCTGCCCATTAACCCATGTGATCTCACATTCCTTGACCTTTTTTTTTTAACGTAAGCCCGCTATTACTCGAGGCGAGAATCTTCGGTTAGTATATCTAACCTGAGACTGATATTTACATGAGTATCCCTTTTTTCCTTGTACAATGACAGGTGTCCACACGCCATTCAGGCAGATACTCGCCGTTTTCGGAGGGTACCCATTAGAGCTGGGTCGGCTAATGAGACGTTCAGGTTATTCCAGTCCCTGGTCGACGACACTACTTCAAATCTCTTCGCCAGGGCTCGAATTAATCCAGTCCAAGTCGCGGTCGACGATACTCTTTCAAATGTCCTCACCGGGCTTGAACCTGGATCACCCGATCGCCAGCGCATTGTGGTAACCATTACACCAGCGCGGCTCCCTTTCCTTGACCTTATGCAATCGCGCTTCCTTTTCTTTTTAAATAAAATTTTGCCTCGTTTTCTGGAGGCGCGTCCGTTACCTAGACACATGATCCGCCGGATATATTAGGGCGCATGTCCAAATATAAAAGAACTTGTGGTCTGGCATTACTGATTGCTTGAGCGGTTGATCGCGCCTCCTGTAACTATTTACTCCTTTTTAACCAGGTATACAGACCTCCACGACAACGCGGTTAGTTACACGGAAGGTTTGACATCCACCATAGACCCCGCTTATCTTGATAGACCCGTTAATGACAGAGAAGTTTCCGTTTTGCTCCACCATATGCTGTCAACATTGATTGTAGAAACAAACAAAAAAAAAAAAAGGAAAATTTCAACTTAGAAAATTACACCATGTCACATTTGATATTACAGAGGGAATACTATCACCTTTGTCAGTTACGCGAGATAAAGCCCCCCCCCCCGTTCACACACACACGCACACCATTCCCTCGACGCTACATACACAACCCAAACCGGGAATGATTATTGATTTTCATTACTCTAGCATTAGTTTTATCTGCCCGCATGGCTTGATAAATATCTCGCTTAGACTGTCTTCACATTGTATGTGAATGTATGTTTTGTTTAGTCATTCTGCCTCCATTCCATCAACATAGATTTCCTCATGTTCTAGAAATAAATTCTCATAACCATGTCTCTCTAATGACCTCACGCAGAGAAAAATAAAAACACGATTTTTTTTAAAACCCTGTTTTTATTTCCGTATCATAAAGGTATGGACTATTTTGTTTGACTTATTCTTTTAGTCACAAGTCGATGAGTTTTATTTTGATAATCTAAGTTTTCAAACCTTGTCCGGCGAGAGACACAGATATATTAAAGCAGCGAACCCAGAGCTGACCAAGACCCTACTCCACCTCCACGTGGTGGTCCTGGAAACAGGCTGCATCACTGCAGTCTGGCTGAGAGAGTAGGGATCGAAGAGGGAAGGCAAACCCGGTCCCAAAAAAATGCCGTGCTGAAGTCGGATGTGTCGGCCGAAAGGCGCAGATATCGCAGCTACGGCGTAAACAGACACAACGCAACCAACGTCCTTTTCAGGACGAACGAGGAAGAAGAAGATATTTTGCTTTTTGTTTCGTGGAAGGACAAAGTGACAAATGTCTTGATGCTGTCACGTCCTGGTCTTCAAAGTATGTACACACTGCTTAGACATCGCAGACTTCGCTGGCTTGGCCATGTCCGCCGCATGGACCGTGGTCGCATTCCCAAAGATATTTTCTATGGAAAACTGGCAGATGGCAAAAAAACAGCCAGACGACCACAGCTGCGGTTCAAAGAGAGACATAAAGGCACAGGACGAAGCTGCCGATCGCACCAAGTTGCGTTGCTCCGTACGGCGCCCCTTCATATTGGGCAAAAAGAAGTTCTCACAACAATTAGAAGAGAAAAGAATACGTCAAAAGTAACACCACGGAAAAAAAGATGTGGGTTATCACCTCAGTGGCACATTCCTATAGTCAGTTGTGACTGAAGGAGGCTACTCTATTTATCTTACGGACTATAAAATTCGCTGTTTTGTTTTGTTTTTTTCTTAAATCCACATTTTGATATTCTGTTTGGCTCGCATATTAAAGTTGTCAGGTACAAAGGTCTAAAGAAACTACGTCATTCATGTTACTATTGATGACTGAGCGTCCTATTGGCTAATCGGTTTCCTGTCTCGCTAAAGTTACCGGATTCCGGGATCGGAACATGGAATCGTCACGCTCCAGTCTTCCCAGCTGTAAATGAGTATCCAACTTTACTCTTAAATTAGGGACGGCAAAGGCAGCGAGGAAGGGATTTGGTCACCTCTCCTCGTAAAGCTGAACCTAGTATGGTGAAGTCTCTAACACTTTACTCCCCTTCGACAGTTTTTGCTACTGGACTACCATTAACCTTTATTGATGGCGGCATGCAAGTTTTCGTGTTAAAGGACACAAAGTCTTGGGGGTGTACGCTGGAAGATGTGTCTTGATCATATTTTCTTATATCAAGTCCAGACAACCAAATTGTCACCTTTAGCTAAAAGCAGTGTCACATCCTGCTGAAACTTTGTACGTCTGGCTGAAAACAGCGTCATACTTTGTTGACAGCAATTTCCCATATTATTGAAAACAGCGTCGAGTTTTGTTGAAATAAGTATCATAACTAGTTGAAAACAGTGTCATGTCTTGTTGAAAACAGTGTCATGTCTTGTTGAAAACAGTATCAAAACTAGTGGGAAAACGGTGTCATGTCTTGTTGAAAACAAAATCATGTCTTGCTGAAAAACTGTGAAATGTTTTGCTGACACAATGTCATGTCTTGCTGACAACAGTGTCATGTTTTGCTGAAAACAGTGCTGTGTCTTGTTGAAAACAGTGTCATGTTTTGCTGAAAACTGTGTCATACCTTGCTGATAACAGTGCTGTGTCTTGTTGAAAACAATGTCATGGTTTTCTGAAAACAGTACCATAACTAGTTGAAATCAGTGTCACGCCTTGTTGAAAATAAAATCATGTCTTGTTGAAAACTGTGTCATATGTTGCTGAAAACTGTGCCGTACCTTGCTAAGAACAGTGCCGTGTCTTGCTGAAAACAGTGTCATGGACGTGCTGAAAACAGCTGTCTAATGGTCTGAGATAAGTATTATATCTTTCTAACCATGGGCCTACATGTTGACCCTTGAGACGAAAGTACCAGACCTTGCTCTACAGAATTAAAATGAAGCATTATTTTTAACAAATTTTATTCAGTTTGGTTTGGGAAAAATAAAGTTCACAACCATGGAAACATCTTTGACAACTTTGACATGGCTCTGTACTGTGTAATCACGCCCACATTAGTACAACTGCTGTTCACACCAGTTCAAGAACAGGACAAAAAGCTGTCAAACCTTTGGGTAATAAACAAAAGTGAATTAACAAACTTGAAGTCCAGCCCCCTTTGGTGCTAGCATCGCCAGTCATCCAGTGGTCAAAACTAAGGCACCTCCCATTCATTGTAATACTTCGCTCTAGTCGTTCATTGGAGCAGCAGTGCTCATTGTATCATAGCATGAACAATTGATTCATAAAAGCATCTATTCATACATGCTTCCCATATCTCTACTCTCTTCTATTTCACCCAATAAAGCCTCGATCTCCTATTCCACGCTTACTTCACATAAATCTCGTCCGTTCTTCCCTATTTCACTGGGTAAATAAATATTATTTTCTCCTCCTACTCGTCAGCCTAACTCCACTATTCCACCCACCCTCAGCCACCCCCAACCCTTACTCCCGACCACCCCTTCCCCCCGGGAGATGAAATAAGCCAGTCCCAAGCATTAGGAGCTCAGCTGGCTCATACTCATGTAAACATCAAATTGACTCACCCTTCTACCCCAGGGGCAGATTACAACTTCGCTCACTCTAATTAATTCAAATGGGGGCACCCTGCTGAGTACTGTAGGCAGCTTCGGAGGAGGACAGTCCTTGACAGTCATAAATAATAGAAAGAGAGAGGGAGTAGGAAAAGGAGAAAGAAAAAAAGAAAGACTGGAAAAGTTAAACATTAAAGAAAAGCGTAAAATTTAAGAAAAGCGTAATATTTAAGAAAAGCGTAACACGCAGCACATAAAAAAAGGAAAGAAATAACCTTGAATGGAAGTTTATTATAACAAAGCGTCCTAATTTATGTTGTCATAAGACAGACAAAATGTATGTCTGTTTGTTGGGGGCAGGAGCAGAGAGGGAGATAAACGGAGTGAAAGAAAAAATTCGCCCAGAAATTTGAACGTGTTAATGAGATGCAGACGAAACCGGAGAAAGCAACGGGCTAAAAGCTTTGGATGACAATTTGGGCTTATGAAAGAGAAGCCTGGGCTTGACAAAATCGATATCGCGCGCACACCTGCACGTGCACATGTTTATTGGTAATGTCGGTAATGTATGTGTGTTTGTGGGGTGGGGAGGGAGGAGGTTGAGAGTGAGGGGGAGTAATGGTTGATTTGAGGCAAGGTTTTTTTCTTTTGTTGAAAAGTTGTAGAGCAAGTTTAAGTTAGTAGAGGTCTTATATAGAGGCTAGAGTTGGGGTAGCCAACCCAGGAGCTGCGAGAGTCTACTTTACCAACGCCGAGCTCTCAAAAGATTTGGTTTGGTTTTAATGACTATCTTCATTGCACACAGACAAGTCCATCAGCTCTCCGATCTCCTCTGTTAGATCACACAAGGAGGATTCAGAGATTCACAGTGCACGAACTCCGACCCACCTGCGAGAATCCCAGTGTGTGTATATAGGAATCATATATTCTATAAATATTTTTGTGGTGGATAGGTTTTTAATTTTGCCAGGGCAGTGGCCTGGTAGGCCTACTCTTTACAATTTCCTGCTGCCGAGGGATTTTTAACGTGCGCAACTTGCACACGGGACCTCCTATTTTTTCGCCCTTATCCGAGAAGGCTAGGCATCCGATCTGACTATCCAGGAGACCAGCGGGAGTGTGACATCATTAGGGCCACTGGGTCTGAAAATGTTTTTTTTTTTTTCATAAATTATATTCCCTCAACTGAGAATCGAACCTGGTACCTCTAAAATTCAAGGCGGACGCCATACCTCTTACCCACTCCGACCACAGCTCTCAAAAGATCTAGCTTGATAATATTATATATTTGGTCAGGTTTTAAAGTATTTGGAATTTGGAATAAACAATGCGTATATGTAACTTCTGTCTTTCCCAGGCAATCTGTTTCTTGCATTTCCATCTACAGAGCCGTGGAAAATTTAAACCAAATGTTGTTTTACCGATTTGGTCCAAGAGCCAAATAATTTTATCAGAATCACATACAGAAACAAATGGGATGCAGGACATCCAGCTTACACACAATATGATGCATATTTCCAGCTCACACACAATATGATGCATATTTCCAGCTCACACACAATATGATGCATATTTCCAGCTCACACACAATATGATGCATATTTCCAGCTCAGCAGAAGAGAACAAGTGGTAATTTTCAGACTTCGCAAGGGCCAGACTAAATTGGGATACCATCTATTCAACAAGCTAAAGACAGGAACTACCGATGAGTGTAAATGTGACACCGATAAAATGACTGCTGAACGTCTGCTCCAAAGATGGCCAACAGACGAGGAGCAGAGAAAGCACATATGGCCGTCACCAGTACCATTTCTGGAAAAACTCTTTGGAGATAGAAATAGCCTCAAGCTGACCACTGATTTCTTTGAACATATTCAAGTAGATGTCTGAGAGTGTCCGAAGGCGAAGAAGAAGAGGAACAGGAAGAAAAAGAAGAAACTTTAGAAAACCATGATATCTTTCCTATCTTAGGCAGATCACGAATCAAATGAATATAGTGAGATAGCTCACACGTTTTCCATAGGAATATGAAAATACTTAAAAATGATTATCTTTTTCATTCGCCCTTCGTCACCAAAAGAACTACTTAGTCATACCCTGAAATCTACCGGTAGACTATGACTATGACATTCATTCAACTCCATATGGCAGGGTGTCTCAAACAGGGTTTCACAGAACCCTAGGGTTCCGCGAGAGGTCGTTAGGGGTTACACAAAAAAATCTAGCTATTTAAACTTACTGATCACGCTAACGTACTGTAAGCTGTAGATACAGTAATCTTTATGCAGGGGTTCCTTGAGACCTAAAGATTATTTCAAGGGTTCCTCGAGGATAAAAAGGTTGAGAGGCATATAGCCTTCCTATCCTGTTCTATCCGTTCAATGTGTTTCAATGTTGTCTTAATGGTTTTAAAATCTGTCACCAATAGCTTTCCTCGTGTCTTTCTGTGTGTCGTAAATTTATTTAGAGAGAAAGAGTCTTAGAAATAGTGGTCCGGTTTAGAGTGTAGAATGATGGTGAACAGCTCAGTGATAGAAATGTAGAGAGTAAATAGTTGCTTCACAGAGTGCTGGAGGAGAGCAAAGACAGACTTATTTACGACAAATCGTTTCTCTCAATCTACTCTTCAGGCTCTCCTGGTCAAACAATTATTTGCCAGTTTCCAGACACACACCTGCTCTCACACCGATTTGGAGCTTCAAACACACAGACGACGTGGATACAACTATCTTACACAAATAGGGAAATTATGGGCTTTGGGTATTCCAACACAGTAACGATTAAGTTTATGTTGTTTATTAAAGTTAAAAAAAACAATCACTACAATAATCATGTGTTTACAGCAAAAATTATCAAAATTACAGAAAATGCAAATAACAAGGTAGGGAGGGGATGAAGAAGATTGGTATCGACTAAGCCAGTCCCGCTTATTAGACAAAGATAAACCCAGTCCAAAGATAGATAGTTATCAGGAACATAGGTACGTTAACCTAACAGTGAAGTTAATTACTCTGAAAGAGGTGTTTCAAAATTAGGTATGGGTGGTAGAAAGAATCCTGTTCTTCCCAATTGTTCTTCCCTTTACTAAGCAAATGAAAAGGAGGGGGTTTTAAACAGAGTTAACAAATTATCAACTATCCCACTTAAAGGAACAATGCAGGGTATACAGAAAATTATATTACCAGGTAAGCAAGTTAACAAAATGGTTACAAAAAAAGATTAAATTTCCTGTCATTCATACACGCGCGTAAGGATCCACACTCATATATTCACACACTTACCGATTACAGCATCAGACAATCCAATAGAATTATATAAACAGCAATTACACTCTTGGTATATGAAAAGGTCTGGTACTTCCGTGTCCCGCCCCAGATGTTGCGAGGTTTGCTGATAGCAACTATTCTCACTTATCGCCGGACTTGAAGCCTAAGAGTTATTGTTTTTTATTATATAGAAGAGTCTATGGGATGGCACTGACACAGTTCGACACAGGGGTGAAAATGAAGTGGTCTCTTTAATCTTCCGCTATGGTAAAATTCCTTCAATGCGTGATGATAGTAACTGACCGGTAAGTTTATTAATCCAGTGAGGAAAAACTTAAGCCGTCACAGTTCAGGAAAATATGTACTCTCTCACTGTAGGGCAGTAAATCAAGTATCGCTACTGGCACGGTTCAACTTCCAGTTTATCTTACAGATTTGTAATTATAATATGATGATTGTTCTTTAAATAGTCTTGGGTAGGCTTTCTTTCATGTAATTATGATAGCTAGGTCGCATCGAACCGCCACAAGATTAAATTTAAAAATGTTTCATCAATAAGTCTGGAAGTTCTTAAGATGATTTCTTTATTGCTGGGATCGCACAGGTTACGATCACTCTATATGAAAGAAAAAGACATGTAATATACCGAAAAATCAAATAACATTCTAAAGCGCGATGAATTTCCCGTTAAGACTATTTATAAATATTTATATATATTCGCGTATTTAATTATGTATTTAATAAACACTGCGCGAGTTCTAATGGTTAAAACACACATCTATAAATAGAGGACTTAACTAAATTTATTAATTATAAATTCCTTCGCGACTTTAAAAGTTAATTAAAGCATTTCAGCCTCTATTATCTTTTTTTGGAAATAATATAGCAGATATATCATTACATTTACAACTGGAACTATTGAGATGGTTTAATTTAATAGATTTAAATTAACACAAAATCCAGTGAAATAGAATGAATGAACTAGCCCACTGATCACTTTACACAATATATATATTACCGTTTTGCACGGAAATAGAATTCACTGCAAATATATATAAAATCCAGGGGATAATCTAGTAGGATTTCAAATATAGCTAGTGCTTCTGTAAAGATCTGGCCAACGAGTGATAAAGTGTATTTCTACGTGGTCTGTATATATCTAACTTAATTGCAAGATGAGTGGGACATGAGAAAATTGACACCTTTTTAGATCTCAGGACACTTTTGGGGATCTGATCGCCAGACTAAAGAGAGATGCCACCCCTGGTCTTCGTATCTCAGCTCGCTGCTTGCGCCGGCTTTCCCGTTCGCTCCTATTGCGATCGGTTTCGTGTTTAACACCGACATGCGAAATACCGGCAGGAAACTTGCGTCGCTCGTTTCAACGACCACTACTGCCTTTGATAGCATGCCGCCAGTCCTTCCCGAGATCTCCCTCAGTGTCTTTGATCGTGGTCACTACTATCGTTTGATGCTGGCAACGCCCTCCACTGGCCAAGTTAATGAAAATACCTGCATATGATTGCTCAAGAGATATCCATGGGCGTGATTTAATCTCTCCTTAAATCAATGCGATGACCAGAATGAACGGTAGATAAACTGTCCACATATTAATCAGCAAACGTGTTGACCATCTGCGTGGAAAGGTTGCATAGCTAATGAGTCCAGGTGAAAAAAAATCCCGTTTGACGAAAGGTTACAAAATTCGGGGGCACTGATGTTATCCAAGGGGTCGCTACGAAGGTCGTACTATATCATTCAACACTTCAGGGTCATTCAGGGTCGGCTGAGTTCGTCTGTCACACTGTGTCTCCCCTATTTATCTTACGCTGTGGATTACAGAACAAGGACTGCCTTTTATTGCTATCAAATGTTGTTGTTGTTGTTGTTGTTTCTCTGCGTGTTTACTATCCAATACTATTTGTTCCTCACTTCGTGCTCCGCTGGAATTTGTGCCGTTCTTGCTATCAGTTCCATATTGGGTGATTTAGTCATACCATTTAAATCTCGGCACTGGCCACAACAAATTGAGATACCATCTATTCAACAAACTAAAGTTAGGAACTACCGATCAGTGTAACTGTGGCACTGATAAAATGACTGCTGAACATCTGCTTCAAAGTTGCCCAACATATGAGGAACAGAGAAAGCGCATATGGCCGACACCAGTAACATTCGTGGAGAAGCTCTACGGAGATTCAAATAGCCTCAAACCGACTACTTCTTTCTTTGAAAACATTCAAGTGGACGTCTGCGAGTGTACGAAGAAGTACGAAGAAGAAGAAGAAATCTTTCTATTCTAAGAAAACTGTCCTTTATGAAAGCCTTTTCTTCTTGGCGCTTTCTTTCTGTGGTTATTATCAACGGTTCATTGAGAACTTTAATAGTTTGACTGCACCGTTGACTGTGAGGTCAGTCAACGTTATAATGGTGTGTGGCCTCCTCTTGCATCGATCAGCGACTGGCATCTCCTGGGCATGGATGCGATCAGACGTCTGATGTGGGCCTGTGGGATGTCTGCCGACTCTTCCTGGAGTGCCTGGAACAGATCACGACGATTGGCTGGAGCAACGTCTCGGCGACAAACACGTCTATGCAGCTCATCCCACATGTGCTCAATCAGACTCATGTCTGGAGGTAGGGATGACCAGGGAAGGGTGAGAATGTTGTTGGCAGTGAAGAACTGCGTGGTCAACCGTGCACAATGGGGACTGGCGTTGTCCTGTTGAAACACAGACCTTTGGGCAGCCAAAAGTGGAAGGACATGGGGTCGAAGAATTTCATTGACGTATCGTTGCGCATTCAAGCCTCCTTCAATGTGCATCAATTGACTCCTTTCGTTGTAACTGATCATTCCCCACACCATTACACCTCCACCACCGTGCGGCGGAGCTTTATCAACGCAATTTTGGGCAAAACGTTCATTTCGCCTACGGTAGACCCTACGCCGTCTATCATGACGCTGCAACAAAAAGAAAGATTCGTAACTAAGCCAGACACGTCTCCATTGATTGCCAGCTGCCCGGGGACGATGCTGGTTGGCCCAAAGAAGTCGATTTTGGCGATGGCGGCGCGTAAGGACAGGTCCTTGGTGAGGTCGTTGTGCCCAAAGTCCAGCGTCATGCAGTCTATTCCGGACAGTTTGATCAGACACATGACGTCCTGCAGGCAATGACTGGGCAGTTGGGGAAGCTGTTGTAAACCTATCTCTGAGGTGACGAAGCCGAATAAAGCGATCCTCCGCTGCTGTTGTCACTCTGGGTCGTCCACTGCGATGCCGGTCTTCAACTGAGCCAGTGGCTTGGAACCGGTGCCAAAGTCGACTGATGGTACTCCGATGCACGTTTAGATGCCTTGCAACCTGACTTTGACTTTCGCCTGCATGCAGTCGGCCAATAGCAATGTTCCTTAAATTTATCGATAGAGACGCCATAAATGTCTGCTTGAAAATGAACTGAATTTGTGTGTGTGTAGCGTTATCCTTTTATAGGGTTTCAGTTACGTAGTCAGTGAATAGTGTTCACCCCAAATTTTGTTGCTTTCACGTGCGCGCAACATGAGCTGTGGTCAAAAATTGCGTCATAAACACTATTGACCACTGCGTTGTAACGATTACAAAAACGAACGCAATTCGGGTCAACACGTGCATTTGACACAGTAAAGAACATTTGAGGCTGGTTTTTATATATCTTAGCACCAAATTTTACTTACAAACTCATAAAAACGCGCCGTCGGATAGCTATGCGTTTCTTCTTTTTTGAACAGTATACATAGACTGGCCAGCTAATTCATTCACAGCAGACAGGGATGTTTAAGAATGGACTGACCTATGTTAGGAACGAAACGCATGCATGGAAACCAACATGCCTACGCTGCACACTGCTTAAATTGTTTCTGTAGTAATCTGCGTGTTGCAGCAGAAGAGTAGTTACACATGTATTTTTGTTCTGTCTAACAGATTTATGCAGTGCAAGTCTTGTCTCTTATTGCTGAAAAGAGGTTACCTTTGGCCAGTGGCCATATAGTCCTCGTCCACCAGTCACAATAATTCCCTTCAATTGCTGCATTTATTTCAAAGATTCTAAACACCAGACATCACCCTTAACAACCATCACCCGTACCATACTCCACCCAGTATAACCCTCCATCCCATCCTTGGAAGCAAATTCGTTATCTTTGGATATCTCATCAACTGTGGATACGTTACACCAATCTTGGATTTATAAAATCGTGTTCAGATTCTGTGACCTTTGTGGATACCTTATTCGAACAGTGAAGTTAATTTCAAAGTATTGGATTACGTGATATTTTTCCAAGAGAACACCAGGATATAAGTTGTTTCCAACATTCACACCAAAGGAACAAAGGAACAAACATTCATTTACACACAAACAGTATTTCACGTATTTTCCAGCAAAAGCTTATCAGGCCTGCCGGGAACTTTACTAACACAATTCATTCATAATCCTTTTTTTTTTCCACTATTTGTGTAATAATTTTTTTCTTCTTTAAAAATCATCAAATTGTTGTGAGTTTGTTTTCTCGTGATAATCTTTATTATTTTTTGCTGTAAAAATCTTTATTGATTTATTTACATTTCTAAATTGAATAAAACTGAGTTAACCTCGATAGGATTGTTCGTTCAGTTCAGACTACTAAATCCTCAATCTAACTTTACTTCTTTACCCTACTATTTGTGAGTGACACAGTGTGTGCAAAAGAGTAATATTGTCGCCAGAGAAAACAAGAAGAGCTTGTGAGTCTGCAGAGACGCTCCAAGTTTACAAGCAGAAAATATGTCATCAATTTTGCACACCTTTCTTCCCGGTTTATTCCCCTTCGACCAGGTCAGTAGCGTCAAAAACAACGCAAGTAATTAAAGCCCTGACTATCTCTTAACTGTCTCTCAAGCTGAAGCGCCTTCAGAGATGCGTCCCTTTGGTCTTCAATCACTAACTGCTTCTGACTGGTCCCAAGACAATGGAACGGTGAACTGCCATCTCTCTCCCGCCCTTGGGGTTATACTGCACTCAGATTTCGGTGAAACAGGAAACGTCAACGAGCTGTATTGTTCACGCATGCACGTCTGCACACTAGACATGGAAAAAGAGCTCACTGCAAGACCGTAGGCGGAGTGCATGACCGGGGCTGTTTGCATGGGCGTCGAAAGCCAGATCAATATAACCTTGCATAACAAATGTGACAGTAGTAACGGCTGTTGTGTGCACTTTTAATGTACGGGATCAAATCAGATTTATCTCGCGATAACAGATTGATATAAAA
The DNA here is from genome assembly GCA_024509875.1 of Oreohelix idahoensis. Taxonomy (NCBI): domain Eukaryota; kingdom Metazoa; phylum Mollusca; class Gastropoda; order Stylommatophora; family Oreohelicidae; genus Oreohelix; species Oreohelix idahoensis. Next base: position 28,439 of record JAMPIV010008097.1, on the reverse strand, counting down.
CCTATCATGTGTATATTTGTAACACTGAAGCTTATTTTAAAAAAATCGATGGACGGAATAACAGAAGAAATAATATTTCGTCTTTTGTTAATGATTTTGAACGATAAGTGATAAAATATGGCTGTAAAACTATATTCTTAATTTTGTTATTGTCAATCTGTCTAATTACGTTTATAATAGATAAAAGTGCTAATTTATTATTATTATCACATATAAATATATAGGAGCAAACAGCAGCGTTCTATAACATGAAAAGTATTTGATGCCACAACTCTTTCTCAATGGAAGTAAGAAGATAGTTCTTCAGTTCTCTCGATGACGTACCTATTATGGTGAAGTCTCTAACACTTCACTCCACTAAGGCAGTATCTGCTATGGGTCTACCTTTTTATAACGAGAAGAAGACAGCTTGAATATATTGTGGAAACAAGAAAGATTGAAGGGAAAAGACATGGAGGTCAAAAACGCGAGAAGGTACTGGACATTATGGCATGGAAAGAAGTTCACGACACAATCCATTAACAGGTACTGGAGATATGAAGTTGTGATTTTACATGATCATCTACACCTCCAGCCATGATAATTGAAGAACAGCTGTAGTCATTTATCGCCTTCTTTTTGGAGTACTAGTCTGTATGTTGCGTGCATATTTTTGACGCACATATTACAAAAAAATCGATATGGTTATTTAATATGGGAAAAATATAGTCATGCATCCATCTGTGTATGAAAATGCTGTTTATTGTAAAAGCGAGATAATCCATGTTTGATTCACACTTTTGATTATAGGAGTAATCGGTCTGGATATCGATCCAGCGCAAGAATAGTACGCTTGCGTTTGTACTTAATTTTAGGGCCAGAAAATATATTAATTTGCTTATTGTGTTTATGGCCTGAATTCATATGTATTACATATTATTAGTACAAGTAGAATCAGTCCTATATTGTATATTTTGGATGGGTATGAGGGACTAGATTCTTGTTAGCGGAAGTATGAGTTGTCTTAACAAGTCGTGAAGAGTTCCGATGTACTGCTAAGAATGGCGGGGTACGTTTTTCAAGAGCTGGTCCCTTCGTCAAGAAAAAATGTCTTACGAAGTGGGTTTTTTTCTTCTGGAGGAGATAGTGTCTCTACGATAGTTTGTGTTAGAGACTCTCCTTATGTCAGTATATATAGATGATTCGGACTCCAGGTAAACCCAGCTCGTATTTTTGATGATCTCTCGTCGGTTAGGCCTAGCTTGACTTTTGGGTGCTTCAATATGCTAGTGTCGTGTTTTGTATCGACGAAGATGACAGATTTTCCTGCAGCGGTTATGGCTACGTGAACTAACCTGATCACCGTAGTGCTGCATGGAACCATTCATGAAATCCTTTATATATCCATTGTAAATTAACTTTGGCTGATATTCTTCCTATGAATGAGTGAACGACAACTCAGGAAGGTAGCCATGTTGGATTTCGGTCATCGTCTGTTTTGATCACTGCCAAGAGAACAGATTATTTATCTTATTATCGGACAGTGACAGAGAGATCTCAATCCTGCTAGAAACCCCCTTTTCGTGGTTTCATAAGATGATGTATCATGACATTGAACTTTGATGTACTACCCATTATTTTCTGCATGTGTACATGACTTCAGATCTGCTATGTATACCTACAAATTGTTATGTCAACAAAGCCTGATGTACTCGTATGTCCCAGTGTGTACGTCTGAATAAATTGAGTAAACTAAGATTCCAGCAGTCTGCATTGGTGCCTTGTAGACACATGTGTATGAGTGATTATATTGGTCAGCACACGAACAGTACACCATTCGCGGTAATCACACTCTACACTACTACTTCATACATACACCATCCTGCGTCGGCTGAAGTGACCAAGTTTAGAGCCTGCTTCCCCTGGAGCCTTTGCCTTCCCTAACTCAGGACTAGGGTGAGTTACCCATTTACAGCTGGGTAGACTGGAGCATGCCTGATCTCAACAACACACACCACTCTTCCTTACAGAGCAGACAGACTGATACTTTACAGTGGTGTACTACAGGTGTAGTAAGAAATAACGTCTTTACAGTGGCGAGCCAGATTCCTGGGTCCAGCTTACGCAGTTTTGTGTTGAGAATCACAGTTTACATCTGAAAGAACATTTGTTTGAACACATCAACACCAGTAGGACAGCTTGACCTGTATTACCGATAGGATGCTGTATCTAGGTCAGCACTTGTTGACAGTTTTTCGCTGTACAGACAGTATTACACAGGACAGTGGTATCAAGTGTAGAAAATATCTGGAGCAATATTGTTGACATTTCTCAATGTACAGAAGAATCGCAGTGTTGCTGAATAAAGTGCATAGTTCATCGTGGGATCTTCATATGCTCAACAGAGAAAAAATTGACAGTGTAATAGTTTAAACTTAAGTCTATTACTGAATAAAGTGGCAAGTTAGTATTATTTAAATAAACTGTGCCTACTTTACAACACTATACTGGCAACACATTCCATTCATGACATAAAAATGATATTGTATGCTATATGCTATTTATGCTTACATGTTATTTGTTGTGTATTAAATTAGTTTATATTCTGTGTGACTAGAACAGGAAATACCGAGTAATATTGGTCTTGTTCTGGCGTTCGATAGGGAGCAATTTCTTAATTGAAATTTGCTTGCAACATAGTTTGCAAATATTTGGTTAGTTGTGACGACTGTTTCATATTTGTATTTGTAACATTTTTTGTGTTCCTTAGTTTTGTTTGATTTGTTTGTATAATTGTAGGTCTCATCTTTCCGTTCATTTCAGTTTTTTACACCCTTATGTTTATACACTGTAGCGTTATTTGTCTTGTTATCTTATGGCAGTTATCATCACAGGTTCTGTGATCATTTTTTTCATTTCCCCTAGTTAATTTAATTTGATCTCTGCAAAGGTTTTCAGATTGTCTTTTCTTGTTTGTCATTTGTAATGTCTGTAGTTGACATATGACGTATAGTGGTATACACTGATAGTATAGTACAGATCAGTACTTTCTGATTGTTATTGGAAAAGGGAAATATTTTTTTTCCACAGGTACTCAAGTGATCTTTGATTACATTGAGATATACAAGACCTTTGTAAGGCTTGTCTCCCAAAGTTATTGGTAAAGGGAAATATTTTTTTCCACAGGTACTCAAGTGATCTTTGATTACAGTGAGGTATACAAGACCTTTGTAAGGCTTGTCCCCACAGTATTTGAGATACAATTATTGTTGTCCACAGGTACTCAAGTTATCATTGGTTATTGTAAACCATACAAGTTTGGACTAAGACTAAGTCTAAGGTATAGACTTGTCTCCCATTAACAAAGAGAGTAATTTATTTACTTTTTCAGGTTTCTGATTTAAGAAGACAATATGTCTACCTTAGATTATTTCATTACACTAGGAAAATCTTTTGATAAGACTGGAAAAGACTTAGAACAATGGCCTGTTGCTCAATATGACAAAGCATTAGCTGCAGAAGAGAAAAAAATTGCTGCTGCTGTTGAAGAAAAAAAAATTGCGGCTGAGGAGAGAAGACTTCAAATAGAAGAAAAAAAAGCTGCTGCAGAAGAAAGGAAAGCCTTAGCTGAAGAAAAAAGATTAGAAAAAGAAGCTGATACTGCTGCTGAACTTAAGAAATTGCAGATGCAAGTGGAGGAAAGGAGATTTGAGGCAGAACAGAAGAAATTAGAAGCTGCTGCAGAACAGAAAAAACTAGAAGCTGCTGCAGAACAGAAAAAACTAGAAGCTGCTGCAGAACAGAAAAGATTAGATAGAGAAGCTGAAGAGAGAAAAGCAATAAGAGAACATGAGTTTGAATTAGAGAAATTAAAATTGACATGTATGAGTAATGTTAATCAGGCATCTGGTGGTAATGGTAAACCCTTTGTGTACAAGGTCAAAGTACCAGCGTTTAACCCTACCAGTGATGACATAATATTTTGGCTTTCTAGATTTGAACGGGCTTGTCGATCTCATAATGTTGACAAATCACAGTATGTGAATCAGTTGTCTGAAAATCTAAAAGGGGAGTCTCTGAGTAAGTTATATTTTGTTGAAGAGGCCGACAAAGACAATTATGATGCTGTTAGGGCAGCTTTGATAAAGAGATATCAGCTGTCTGAGGAAGGTTACCGTCTTTTGTTTAAAACAATGAGACCTGAGGTAGGTGTAGAATTCTCAGATTTCATCTCAAAAGCACGAATTACACTTTCACGATGGATTGAATTATCCAAAACAGAGAAAACATTTGATGGTCTTACAGATTTATTGCTAAGAGACAAGGTCATGTCTTCTGTAAATAAATCATTCCTAGAGTTCTTACATGAGCGTAAACCTAGTACAATAAAGCAAATGGAAGAATATTGTGACCAGTATGCCACGGCACACCCTGACATGATTCTTAGTAACTCTAACATTAAAGAGAGTATGCCAGTTGCTTCGGCAACAGAATATAAATCAGAATTACTCACACAAATTCCAAGGAGCTAAAAATAAATTTGATAAAAAGGTTAATTGGAATAAATATCAAAACCAAGATAACCACTCAAATCAGGGTTCTTCTTCGAAGAACTGGAATCGGGCTGATAGTCCTCGACACGCGAGGGGTACCCATAATGTTAGAAATTCTCGGAAAGGGAGTAGCTATAGGAACTACCCAAGTGCTTCATGGAGACAAAAGAAACAATATTACAGGGATACTCAATATAACGAGCATGATGATTATGATCATGAATATTATGATTCAAACCCAAATAGGGGTTATAACAGAGGCAATAATAATTATAGAGACAATTATAACCGAGGTAGATCACAACACAAAAGACATGGTAAATCTTATTACCAGGCTAACTCTGCACAACAGGAGTTCCACGACACCGATAATCAGAATAATGATAAAAAAGACTCCAATAGTGTAGCAAATTCCGCTTTCGATTTTGCTAGAGCATCTGAGTGTTCGCAATGCAAAACATTATTCGATCCAACCACAGTTTCTACTTTAAGCTGCGGTCACCCACTTCCCGCTCTCCATGCGTCAATTGCGCATAATGGAAGGGGTGCTCTTGTCTTTAATAGGGGCCTAATAGATGGTACTCCGGTATCAATTCTTTTCGACTCGGGGTGCACTACCATTGGAGTGAGGCAATCACTCGTAAATCCTTCTCGAGCTACGGGCAATATAGTCAAATGTGTAACATTTGGTGGCACATTGGAGAAGTACTCCACTGCCATTATCAATATTGCTACGCCGTTCTTTACAGGAGAGGTGCAAGCATGTCTCTTGCCGAATCCGATCGCTGATCTTATCATCGGTCGCATTCATGGAGTGAAAGAATGCACTCCACAGCAAATCTCTAATTGGGAAAATGTTAATATGCAATCTGCTAATGCAGTAATCACTAGGGCTCAAGCTCTCAATATGCCACAATCTTCACATTCTGAAGATAATGATGCGCAGATCCAAGATGATCCCTTGGAGATTTCACACGATTCCTTTATTAAACAGCAGGAAGATGATCCTACTCTAAAGAAATTCTTTACTCTGGCAACAAAAGGTGATCCGAATAAGGATACAAATCGTAAATCTTGGATTACGATGAAGAATGGCGTACTTGTACGTATGGTACAAGACTCCGCTAAGTCCATTCATTCTCAAATCCTTGTGCCTAAAAATATGAGAGTTAAAATTTTACAGCACGCTCATGATTCGCAGTGTGCTGGACATATGGGTTTTTCCCGTACTAAAGCTAGAGTTCTTCAATCTTTCTTTTGGCCTGCTGTGAATAAGGACATACGAATCTATTGTCGATCTTGTAAAGTATGTCAAGAGATTAAATCCAGAGGTCCACGCCATGATGCACCTATTCAGGCTGCAGACATTCCCATTCGGCCATTTCAAAAAATGGCGATAGACATCATTGGTCCATTTAAGATAAAGTCTGCTAGAGGACACCAATTTATTCTGACGTGTGTTGATATGTGCACACGTTGGCCGGAGGCTGTTCCTCTAAAGAGCATAACTACTGCTGATGTCGCAGATGCTCTTTGGTTAATATTTTCTCGTCTGGGGTTTCCAGCAGAAATATTATCCGACCATGGTACCCAACTTATATCGGATACCATGTCTCAAGTAATGTCGACTCTGAAGATAGAGAGATCGCTGAGTAGTATTTATCATCCTATGTCCAATGGGATGGTGGAACGTTTGAATAGAACTCTGAAAAACCTACTAGGTAAGATAACAGAAGATCATCCTCAGGATTGGGATAGGGTTTTACCCGCGGCTCTCTTTGCATATAGAGAGGTCGCCAACGAACATACAGGATTTTCTCCCTTTGAACTTGTCTTTGGCGCGAAACCGCGAGGTCCTATGTCCTTACTTCATGATCTTATAACTGCTGATAATATTGTCGATGACACAAAATCCTCTTATGAATATGTCATCGCACTTAGACACAAGATTATTGAAGCATGCAAATTGGCAACTGCTTCTTCTGAATTTGCGAAACAGAAGGCAAGGGAATTTGCCAATAAAAAGAGATGTTTGCGTCAACTTTGTCCAGGTGACAAAGCATTTGTCTTGCTACCTTGTAGGGAAAATAGACTTCTCATTTCTTGGAAAGGTCCGTACGATATAATATCAAAGGTTTCCGATGTTGACTATATCGTCGATATTGACGGGAAGCGTAAAACCTTCCACATCAACATGCTCACGGAATTCCATGAACGTCCTGATTATTTACAACCTGTTTTCCAGGCAACGGACGATTTTCCAGTCCAACATGGACAGTACTCATCTCTGTCAGTAATACAGGATGAGGAAACGAGTTTCTCGGATGTAAATTTACCTTTTCCAATGATTCCTCTTCACTCTAATGAATCATGGAAAGATGTTGCAATTTCTCCAGAATTATCTCCAGGAGAGCAGAAACAAGTTTCTACTATGTTAGAACAATTTCAGGATGTCCTTACTGACATTCCTGGTCAAACGGATGTCATTCAACATGACATTATTCTTACTGACCATAGTCCTATAAGAGTCAGACCGTATCCTATCCCGATACATTTTCAAGCACAGGTAGAGAAAGAGTTAGATGAGATGATAGAGTTAAAAATTATTGAACCATCCACATCAGCATATTCTTCGCCGATGGTTATAGTACGGAAAAAAGACAATAACATACGTCTTTGCGTGGATTATCGCAAAATTGAATCAAGTGACTAAATTCGATGCTGAACCTATGCCTTTACTAGAAGAGCTACTTACGAGACTATCGAATTCTCACTTCTTTACTAAACTCGATTTGTCTAAGGGATATTGGCAAGTTCCACTATCCGAACACGCCAAACCGTTTACTGCTTTTTCGACGCCTAGGGGTCTATTCCAATGGAATTTCATGCCTTTCGGTCTTATGAACGCCCCTGCTACATTTGTACGCATGATGCGTCGAATCCTATCTCATCGCTCAGATGTCATTGCGTATCTTGATGACATCTGTCTTTTCAGTGATACTTGGAACGATCACTATAATGGTATAAATGAACTATTGTCTATCTTACGCGAGCATAACCTGACAGCGAAACCATCGAAAGCATGTATTGGTTTTAGCGAAATATCTTTCTTAGGACACCGTGTTGGTCATGGGTTCCTAAAAACAGAAGACCATAATACAAGTAAGATACTTAACATTTCTATTCCTAAGACTAAAAAAGCAAGTACGAAGTCTCTTAGGTCTAATACAATTTTATGGACGATTCATACCGAATCTGTCCTCCATTATGTCACCTCTTTCTTCCTTGCTAAAGAAAGGGTCTCCAAATGTAGTCCATTGGACTCAAGAATGTCAATCCTCTTTGGATAAGGTTAAAACTATGTTTTCTACTTCACCTATCCTAGTATTACCTTCTAAGGATAAGACATTTATTCTTCGTAGTGACGCTTCATCCACCGGGATTGGAGCTGCACTAATGCAAGAGTACTCTGGAACTCTGCATCCTGTGATGTATATTTCTCGGAAATTAAATGCCGCAGAGAAGAATTACTCGGTCCTAGACCGTGAATTATTGGCTATGGTTTGGTCAATCCTTAAACTACAAAGATTTCTTCTGGGCGCGCATTTCATTGTGGAAACTGACCAGAAAGCTCTTACGGCTATTCAGAGTAAAAATCTGAAGAGCGCGAGATCAACGCGATACGCGATTGCTCTACAGCCATTTCATTTTTTTCGGTGCGAGCTATCCGTGGGTCAGAAAATGTGATGGCAGATATTTTGTCTAGATGCCCACATGATTCATAACTGTTATACAGCTCTGATACAATTGTTTCTATGTTGAAATGTGTACACATATGTAATATATCATATATTGATTGTAACACTACTTAGCGGTTCATGGATATTTATTCACCGCTGATTTTTTCAATGTTTTTCGTCTTTGATGATCATGATGTTAAGATATCTTAGATGGAATTTATGTATAAACTAATGTGGAAATTGTGTCATTGCTAATATTGTAGTATGCGTTGGTGACACCTCTCTGGAAATATTAATACTTAGAGAAGTGCTTTCTCTAAGGTCATAAAACTTATGCTTATCATCTGCGCATTGTTATTGGTGCGTTGTGAGCCTATTGTATGTTGCTCCTAGATGTATTTCAAAAAAAAAAATGTACCATTTTTTTTTTCCCCGAGGGGTGTGGTAATCTGTTGCGTGCATATTTTTGACGCACATATTACAAAAAAATCGATATGGTTATTTAATATGGGAAAAAAATATAGTCATGCATCCATTTATCTGTGTATGAAAATGCTGTTTATTGGTTGTAAAAAAGCGAGATAATCCATGTTTGATTCACACTTTTGATTATAGGAGTAATCGGTTTGGATATCGATCCAGGGCAAGAATAGTACGCTTGCGTTTGTACTTAATTTTTAGGGCCAGAAAATATATTAATTTGCTTATTGTGTTTATGGCCTGAATTCATATGTATTACATATTATTAGTACAAGTAGAATCAGTCCTATATTGTATATTTTGGATGGGTATGATGGACTAGATTCTTGTTAGCGGAAGTATGATTTGTCTTAACAATTCGTGATGAGTTCCGGTTTACTGCTAAGACTGGCGGGGTTCGTTTTTCAACAGCTGGTTCCTTCGTCAAAAAATATGTCTTACGAAGTGGGTTTTTTCTTCTGGAGGAGATAGTGTCTCTACGATAGTTTGTGTTAGAGACTCTCCTTATGTCAGTATATAGATGATTCGGACTCCAGGTAAACCCAGCTCGTATTTTTGATGATCTCTCGTCGGTTAGGCCTAGCTTGACTTTTGGGTGCTTCGATATGCTAGTGTCTTGTTTTGTATCGACGAAGATGACAGATTTTCCTGCAGCGGTTATGGCTACGTGAACTAACCTGATCACCGTAGTGCTGCATGGAACCATTCATGAAATCCTTTATATATCCATTGTAAATTAACTTTGGCTGATATTCTTCCTATGAATGAGTGAACGACAACTCAGAGGAGGCAGCATGTTGGATTTTATCTTAGCGCAGTTCATCATGTTTTTGGATTTCGGTCATCGTTGTTTTATCGGACAGTGACAGGGAGATCTCAATCTTGCTAGAAACCCCACGTTTTTCGAGGTTTTCATTAATATATACTACTTATATGGACGTCAAGTGACAGAGAGATCTCAATCGATCTGCTAGAAACTGACGCCTTTTCGTCAGTTTCAGGGGAAGATTGATGTTGTATCATGACATTGAACTTTGATGTACTACCCATTATTTCTGCATGTGTCATGACTTCAGATCTGCTATGTATACCTACAAATTGTTATGTCAACAAAGCCTGATGTACTCGTATGTCCCAGTGTGTACGTCTGAATAAATTGAGTAAACTAAGATTCCAGCAGTCTGCATTGGTGCCTTGTAGACACAAGTGTATGAGTGGTTATATTGGTCAGCACACGAACAGTACACCATTCGCGGTAATCACACTCTACACTTCTACTTCATACATACACCATCCTGCGTCGGCTGAAGTGACCAAGTTTAGGGCCTGCTTCCCCTGGAGCCTATGCCTTCCCTAACTCAGGACTAGGGTGAGTTACCCATTTACAGCTGGGTAGACTGGAGCATGCCTGATCTCAACAACACACCACTCTTCCTTACAGAGCAGACAGACTGATACTTTACAGTGGTGTACTACAGGTGTAGTAAGAAATAACGTCTTTACACTGTAACTTATGAACATGAAGAAACAACTTCGCATGTACTATAAAAACCAGTGTCGTCTTAAGGCATGGGCACACTTGGCAGTGCCCAGGGGCCGCACGACTCTAGGGGCCCCTTGCTGGGATGCTTCCATATTGTTCATAAGACATCATTTTATTCCCGTGGGTGGGTAGGGCTGATGGGGACCCAGTGCATTGCTTTGCCCAGGGCCTACAATGCTGTGAAGACGGCCCTGGTAAATACACTGGCTTGTGTAGCATATGTTAGCCCGTACAAATATTGCTTTGTGTAGTATGTTTATTTACTGACTTTGACGTATGAAGATGTTCTAAGATCATTCACCACGGGACACTAAACAGTACTGTGTTTAGAGTCTCAAACTCTAAATTTTGTTGTTTGTTTGTTTGTTTATTTGTTTGTTTGTTTTTGGAAGATTATTGTAACTGAATAGATATGATATGTGCCTACTTATGAACAGCAGCCCAAGTGGCTTAGCTGTTAGATCGCTCTCCTCTAGCGGCGAAGTTACTGGCTTGCGAAATTGAAAGCTAATAGCATCACGCTCCAGTCTACACAGCTGTAAATGGGTACCTGACTGCTCTTGAGTTAGAGAAGACAAAAGGCAGCGAGGAAAGGAACTGTCATCTGATTTCCTAAAATAGCTAGACCTAATATGATAAAATCTCTAACACTTCACTCTCCTACGGCAGTCCTGATAGGGGAATACATTACATGAATAGTAGTATCTGCTAGAAATAAGATCTGCGATGTTGTGAGAAGCATACCGCTCTTTGGATCTATTGATCATTTCGTAACTATATGATAGTTGCAAAATTTTACCACAACGACCACATTCATATTTTTCAGTCACTCCTTCTCAAGTCTTCCCGCATTTTCCTTTTCCCTCCACCTCTTCCCTCCTGCAGATGACATTCACGCTCCTGGGGCACGCGCGATATTTCTCCTGGAGGGCGTCTGCTGCTGGGATTAGAAGAACCTGGCTGTCGACTTCAAAAGCCGCGAGAAATTGAAAAGTGCCCAGGGTCGGGTTACTGTTGACAGCTGAGTCGATGAATCAATAAGCACGTAATGCAGCGATGCACTTGCAAAAAGAAGACAATTATCAGAGATATAACCAAGTTGTGCAATGACAAAGAAGTTCTTTCAATCCGCTCTTCGCCATTATCAGAAAGCCAAGATGGCCGGGTAAGGGCCAGTAATTAGGTGATGCACGGAAATGCATGAGCCCTGACAGCACCAAAGACTTTTATCCCCCTTGTATTTCATTATAGAATTATTAAAGTCGCATGGCTTCCCTCTGGTTTCTGTCTTCCAATGTAAAACAAAAAAAAATTTTTCTTGTTGCTATTTTAATGTGTTATAGTGTGTCTCATCTGTAATGTTTAAGTAACAAGCTCCTTTAAGTCAAGCATTCAGAAAGATTAGTTCCACTTATAAACTTATCTTCCTGAAAGCAGTCTAAAACCACTTCAACTAATACTAAGAAAATCACAAGATAAAGACAACTACAAATAAATCAACGTAAGACAGGTGAAAACTACCAATAACAAAACGTTGTTTATTGTAAATAGTCAATAACTAAGCAAACAACAAACTGTAATGTAAATATTCAAGGGCTGTGATTAACAGAAAAATCGCAATCGATTAATCGAATAACTTTAATCAAAGATTAATCGATCAATTTCGAACAATTTGACAAATTATTTGGTTTTGGTTTTAAGGACTATCTTGATTGCACACGGGCAACTCCGTCAGTGCTCCAATCTCCTCACTTATATCACACAAGAAGGGGTGCACGAACTCCGCAGCACCGGTGAGAATCCAAGTGTGTGTACATAAGAATCACACATTCTATAAAAAAAATTTTGAGGTGGGTAGGTTTCTAATTTTGTTTTAATTTTGCCAGAGCAGCGGCCTTTTGGCCTACTCTTTGCGATTTCCAACTGCCGTGGAATTTATAACATGCGCAACTTGTACATGGGACCTCTTATTTTTTCGCCCTTATCCGAGAAGGCTAGTCATCCGATTCCACTACCCAGGAGATCAGGGGGGAGTATGACATCATAAGGATCACTTGTTCTGAAAACAATTTGCACAAACTATATTCCCTCTACTGGGAATCGAACCCAGTATCTTTAGAATTCCAGACGGACGCCATACATCTTAGCCACTCCAACTCCCTAAAAAATCATAAATAATTTTTTTTTAATCGCTATGGACTTTATTTAGGCTATTTTATTTATTTTACTAGTTATAAGGTGTTACAGTCAAGTATTAAGATAACGGTATTGATTAGTAAAATTGGCTCGGTTGATTGTGCATACCGTTTTTGGTACTGGCTATCTGTTAATGCGAATGTTCGTTGTCGTAGGGCGGCCCTATTCTTATCGCTATTTTATAAAATCTTCACCGCGCTCATAAAATCTCAGGAACCACCGTTCGAGCCACATAATTGTAAGGCGGCTGCTGATTGGATGGGTGCAGATCACCACGGATGCTCTCATGACCGCGAGATTGGAAGCCATTTAAAAGTACGGATTTTGGCTGGCAAATCCTTTTTGCTTCACCAGACCCCAGCCATCTAGATCGAGAGAGCTGAGAATTTCCCCTTGTCCTAGAGTAGTCAAAGTAGCGTGACTTGGCGAGGGAATTCAACAGTGCGAGGTTAACAGAATCTGGTACACGGCTTCTTCAATGTCAGAACCACTGTGTACCATCGGACAGAAAAAGACTGTACAGTCTGTGTGTGACCTTGCCACCGCTAGATCACTAAACCCACGTGGCAGGCAGCGTGGTTGAGTCTTCATACTTCGTATCCATAAGTATTTTTATTTCTCAGTCTTGGGGGGCATTTCCATAGAATGCTAATAGTCCTAAGAAAATCCACATCCATAAGCAGTGCAATAATGTGCAAGAGCTAAGAGGAGTGGCGTCACAACGAACAACCTGGAGAGCACTGGTTTCTGCCTTATGCGCCGTGTTTGGCGCTTAAAGAATTTATTATTATTATTATTTATAAGCAGTTTATGCAGGTTCTGAGAATTGAATATTTTGTTTTCAACGTCAGTATCCGAGGTGCACACGTATGCAGATTGGCCCTCGATACTCGACAGTATAAGTAATACGAGGAGTGTTTAAATGAAACCCGACCTTGCTGCGCCAAGTGGACATTCGTAGGAGGAGCATGATGACGTCACATCTGACGTAATAAGCACATACGAATGTACAAGTGTGTAAGTGTTCATTCTCCTAGTATTCATTGGTTGTGCTGCAGACCGTTAAAATAATGGCCGGTGTGATAAGGAATCCGTCCAAGGTCGATCAGCGAGCGGTGATTCAGTTCCTAACAGCCGAAGGATGTCGACCAGTCGACATTCATCGCCGAATGAAAGCAGAGTATGGTGATAAAAGTGTGTCTAAGACTACAGCCATCAAGAATAAACGACCCGGCATGCTTTCGCGTGGTGTGATTCTGTTGCACGACAATGCTCGTCCACATGTTGCGAACATTGTGAAGGAAGCGTTAGCAAGGAAAAGGTGGGAAGTTCTGCCACACCCGGTCTGTCACCATGTGACTTTCATTTGTTCGGACCCTTAAAAAAATCTATAAAGGGACAACGATTCGACTCCGATGCAGACGTCAGGGCCTCGGTTACCAAATGGTTCAATAAGCAGCCAAAGCCATTTTTCTCGGACGGCATCCGCCGTCTACCCAAGCAGTGGGATGCGTGTCTGAATGCCTATGTTGACTATTTCTAAAGAACCCCAGTGGGTACTTGCTTCATAACAATTACTGTATTTAATTCTACTACTCCTGCTGATGTACCTTACATATTTTTGTTATAAAGCCACTGGGACGGGTTTCATTTGAACACACCTCGTATTATTGAGCTGTGAATCCGCTGCCCAGAGCAGATTAGGTAGTTCTAGGACAGCGTTAGACTATTGGTCAGTGCACTCCGGTTATTATCTACCCAGTTTATCAATTCCTCACGGGAACCAGGAACAGCAGTTATTAATGCTTTATTGAAACCAGGAAAAATAGTTATTAATGCTGTTTTGAAACCAGGAACAGTAGTGTATTAATTGTTATTGAAATCAAGGACTTTAGTAGTACTAGTATACAATAGAAAAGGACGCTCCAATTTATTTTATCGAGAACTCTTAGTTATAAGTAGTCCTCATATTTTAAATACGTGTATCGGTTTCTCAATGAAGTACGTGTTTAAAACCAACACCATAACTTGAACGTTGAAACTGGTAATGATAAAACTGCATCCGGGGCGTGCATAACGAGTAGACGATATTTAATGACAGCATTGGTGTACAGCGAGAAGAAAGAAAACATCAGATTAAGTTGGGAGAACAGGTCCTGGAGCAGGTCGACCACTTTAAATATCTCGGAGCTATTATAGACCGAAGGGGGGCATCAAAGAAGAGTTGGCCACTCGAAAAGCAGCGGCTGGGAGACTTTATCAGGCCATAAATCGAGGATTCCTCAGCAAGAAAGAGGTTGGTAAGAAAACGAAGATGGCTGTATACCGCTCCACCTATGTCCCAGTCTTGACATATGGATGCGAGTCATGGGCAATGACTACAACCCACAAAAGCCAGATCCAAACCTCAGAAATGAGGTATCTGAGGAAGGTGGTTGAAGTAACAAGAAGAGACATGGTCCGCAACCAGACAATACGTCAAGGCCTAAAATCCCACCCGGGGCAGACCCAAATAGAACAGTCCCAACTAAGATGGTTTGGCCATGTCTGCAGAATGGGAGAAGATCGGCTACCACGACAAGCATGGGAAACAAAGAGCCAGGGATCCAGACCTCCAGGACGACCCAGAGTCCGCTGGGAGGACAACATTAGACAATCTTTGAAGGACCGAGGACTAGAATGGAACCAGGCCAGGAAGAAGACAGCTGATAGAATAGTCTGGCGCTCTCTCTTCCAAACCTCTACACCTCACGGTAGAAGGGGAACGACTAAGTAAGTAAGTATTGGTGTACAGGACATGATAAATAACATCAAGCAGAAACAATCCTGGTTGGACAGGCATATAAAAATACGTAGTAGACGCCAACAGTCTTGACCGATACAACTAGCAACTAGATACTGTGTGATCCAGTTGGAGCACTACGGCAAGACGCGAAATATATCTCTGTGGCCTCTTAAAAATGAAGAATATACTTGGTGACTAAAATTGCACCATTACAACGACAGCTCGACATGGCTGGTAAATAATATACTGGGCTAAGGACTCATATACAAGCCGCATAACGAATGCGCTTATGAATTAACATAGCTCACAATAGGGAGCAAATTCAGAATACGTCCTTTCAGGACCACGTCTACTATAGAAAGGCCACGAACATAGTCGTCTAGAAACGAACGCGAACGCTTGCTAGCGTCACATAGAGACACTGCACTATACAATAGTAGTGCAGTATCGTATCTAACAAAAATCATTTACACAACTTGAAAAATGCGCTTAACTATATCTCTTTAAATATATGGTATATGCCTTAAAACATAAACATGCCTTAACATAAGGGAACATAGGTCTGAAAATATAATGAAAAGTTACAACCAAACAATTTATTATTATTACCCATACTTGCAAAATTCTATATCATAAACCTCTAACATAGCAAATGCTTTGGCATTTAAGCAACAAATAGAACAATTGCTAAAAACGGAATAATCGATTAAAATGTGTTTTATCAATTAATCTGTTAGTTTTTTTGATTTAACCGATTAATCGATTAATTAATCATTAACGATCCCAGCTCTAATATATTCAGACAAAAATGTTTTTTTTTTAAATTGGTCAGCGTACCTGTTAAATTCTATCTCGTATTGCACTTTGGGAAATTCTGGCATAAGATAAGTTCGCCAATGATATTATCATCATGTCATAAGATATTTCACCAATATACCGCCTTCCTGACAATGTTCTTGAGTTAGGGAAGGCAAAGGCAGCGAGGATGGGAACCGGTTATCCGATCTCATAAAGCTGGGACCTAATATAGCGAAGTCTCTAACATTTCATTCCCTACGACAGTAAATACTCTCGGACTACCTTTACCTAGGGCTGTGGAGTCGTGGAGTTGGTCGTTGTTTCAGTAGAGTCGAGTCGGTAAAATATATCCCGACCCCGACTTCACGTTTTTTCACGTTTTATACCATATGACTAGTAAATCACTAGTCAGAGTCGAACTTCTGAAATTTCAGGTGTTGGTCGGAGTCGGAGAATTTGGTGGCCGACTCTACAACCCTGCCTTTACCTTTACTTGAGAGCCTGGTGTTCCAACCGAAATGCGTATTGTTTTGGAAAAAGAAAAATGCGCTAATCAAAGTTTGAACAGGTCGCGTGCTTGACGACGGAAGCATAGCAACACAATGTATGTGCATGCATATCACAATCACATCTGAGAACAACGCGTTGTGAACCCCATTGAACCCACGTAGACATTGACCAGAGCAACATCAGCTATCTCCATATAAGGGTCGCATCATTTTTTGTTCATTTTTTAATGTATTTAATTTTAACTTAATTATTTTCTCTCCAGTTCTTGTTGCTTTGTCCGTGAAGCAAACCTCATGGCCAAAACACAAGCAATGTTTTTGCCTTAATGCAAAGTCCGAGTAAGTTGTAATACCTATTTCGTTTAACTCTCCGAACACAGTTAACCAATGCTGTCCTCGTCAAGGAGTATTTGGTTTGGATTGGTTTTAAGGACAATTTTCATTGCACACGGAGAACTCCATCAGTGCTTCGATATTCTCCCTTAGATCACACAAGGAGGATCTCAACACAGTGCACAAACTCCGTAGCACCGACGAGAATCTCAATATGTGTATACAGGAATCACACATTCTATAAATATGTTTGTGGTGAGTAGGCTTCCTAATTTTTATATTTTGGTACGGCAGCGGCCGTATGGCCTACTCTTTATGATTTACAACTGCCGAGGGATTTTTCACGTGCTCAACTTGCACACGGGACCTCCTATTTTTCGCCGTTATCCGAGAAGGCTATGCATCAGATCTCACTACCTGTGAGATCAGGGGGGAGTATTTTATCACTGGTTCTGAGAAAAAAAATTTCATCAAAATATATTCACTGTTACCTTTACAATTTGAGGCGGACGCCATACCTCTTAGCCACTCCATCCCCTGGTCAAGGAGTAGATCACATATAGTGTTGTTTATTGTTTCCTTTGTTTTTGGGTCAGCAGATTTCTTCTGACACAAACGATCTCTTGCCTTGTCCGCAGCTCGTACACTGCGGTGTATTTTACAGACCATATATCAGCAACTTATACCGTCCCATTTTTCCTGTGATCCACATACCAGAATCTGCTTACCCAAATCATGGTTCTCATTAATTATAAACCTTTGTGTTTGTGGTGGCGGGGTCGGTTCCATGCAAGAACTAAAGGGACCACTGGTTCGGCGCGCCAAGGCTCAATGGCGCCAAAACTGTTCAATATAAAACAGGAATTAAACATATTGAACCAATCATACGTGAGAACTTTCTTTTTCCCATTCAGCTTACATTTCTGTCTATGTCATTGTTTGTTCCGTTATTCTGCTTTTTTCATCATTATCAGAAATGACACGGAGCAACGGATTTATTTTTAAATGTTGCCTTTCTCCCTATACATATACATAATATAAATATATATGTAGGGCCAGTTGGCACCAAATAAATAGTTGGCAGGGGAAGTGTCGACGGAACCCTTGTTGGCTCGGGACGACTGAAGCCCTACAGCCGGTCCGACACGAAGGTGAGTACAGCATATATCATTATTCTCGTCTTTCCCAATCTAAAATAATGGAACCAACGAGCGTACTTAATTATATATCTTTTATTAGACAGCTTGTAATACGGGACGAAATAATACGATAGAGAAAGGAGAAAAGAAGCACTCTTAACTTTGTGAAGGCCACACCTGCAGGACGGCAAGATACGAGATTTTCCTTTGTTGAGATTATGAAAATGAGCTGGAAAGGGTCAAATAAAGAGGGGAAACCCGAGGCCCGTAAACAGTAAATAAATAAATAAATATAACACACTAAAGATATGTTTCAGGCACTCGTGAGAAATAAAGAAGTAAAAAACTAGATGAAAGATAAACAACAGAAGTGATTGGCTTACCGGAGAGTAGTTGTTTTTCTGTTGTCTAGTTTTCTAATTCTTTATTTCTCACGAGTGCCTGAAACATATCTGTTGCGCACATATTCTGTATTCTATATTTGTATGGAATTGTGTGACGCACGGATTACTTCAGTGAGGCATACAATTCGTCCTGTATGTCTATTTAATATGGAAAAATATATATTTGTATTTATTGAGTGTACGAAAATGCTTTCCTTTGTAAAGCTAGATAATCCATGATTGGTTTATACTTTTGATTATGTGGATGATCTCCCTTGAATATTGATTTAGCGTATGAATACCGAATTTATGTCATTTCTCATTTGTTAGGGCCAGAAAATAGATTGATTTTGCTTAGAATGTTTATGGCCTGAATTCATATGTATTACTTGTCTAGTGCAAGAAGATTCAGTCTTATATTGTATATCTTCGTATGTTTAGGTCGGACTATATTCTTTGTGCCGAACTCTGGGGCAGGTATTCGTTGTCCTACGGAGGCGTACTGAGTCTCGACAAAGCCGGCTGAGAATGGCCGTGTGTATTTTTTGGGCTGGTCCTTTTAAAGGTTGAAAAGTGATTTGTGAATGTTTTTTTCAGAAGGAGATAGTGTCTCTGCGAGATTCTATTGTCAGAGATTCTCCTCATGCACTTTATTATTAATTCGGACTCCAGGTAATACCAGACCCTTCTTCTTGATGATCTCTATTTGGTTAGACCTAGATGGACATCGTGTTTCGAGCATCGTTGGTCGTTTATATATACAGTTGAAGATGACAGGTTTCCCAACAGAGCTTATGTCTACATGAAGCAACCTTATGAATGTGGAACTGTAGGGAAACTCTATGAAATTATTGATATTCAAATTGTGAATTAACTTTGGCTTATCATTATCCTTCTTCTGGGTGAGTGAGCAAAACTCAGGAAGGTAGCCATCTTGTATTCTTGTCATCGTTATGGATCACTGTCAAGAGAACAGTATATCAAACTTATTATCGGACAGTGATATGGAGATCTTATTAATATGAAAACCCCTATCGTGGTTTAACTTTGTTACATAAACATTTGATATATGCCGCTGGAGAACTTAGCCAAGGAAAACGTTCGTCCAGTGAACTCTTTATATGTTTACACACCCACACCCACTGATGCGTTCAGTCAGTTAGGGGATATGGCAATAGTCTGCCAGAACATTGAATGATTACCTTATATCGCCCATCATTTTTGAATGCTGCATGAAATATGATCTACTATTCAAATGCCTAATGATGTACATGTCAACATGTTCCTATGACTATGTTCCGTGCTGTCCAGATGTGTGCGTCCTTATTAAACAGTGTGAAATGTTAGCTGTAGTTCCAGTCATCATTGACTTGCATAAGAGTGTGTGAGTGTAATATTATCAAGTGGTCGACTACACAGAACCATTCCACCATTCGCGTTACCTGACACTCCCACTCTGTGTCAACATGACCGGTTGATTCACTTATGCAGTGGTAACCCAAAGAAGACCTTCTTCACTGATGACCAGTACACGAATATCGAAGAGCGACACATTCCCCCTTTTCAATATCTTTATGTGTGTAATATTTATTTATTTACTGGTGTGACGATTAAACTCAGCCGACCCTGAAGTATTAGATGATATGGTAGAACCCTCATAACATCTGTACCCCCGACTATTGTTGTAA
Source organism: Oreohelix idahoensis (assembly GCA_024509875.1). Taxonomy (NCBI): domain Eukaryota; kingdom Metazoa; phylum Mollusca; class Gastropoda; order Stylommatophora; family Oreohelicidae; genus Oreohelix; species Oreohelix idahoensis. Next base: position 8,313 of record JAMPIV010008097.1, on the reverse strand, counting down.
TTTTATCGTCAACTGGAATTCTTCCACCTGGGCTCATTAGCAATGCACAACAGAAACGTGGAATTCCACCTGGGCTCATTAATATGCGTCACAGCAGAGTGGACTCGCCACCACGTTTGCTATTAATATGTAGACTGTTATCTTCCGTGCATTCTGGACATTGCTTTGTCTAAAGGGGAGGTAAAACCACGCCTACTGAAACCTCTAGAGCGATCATAAGCAAGCATTTCGCTACACCTTTCTTTCGTACCTGCTTTAAAGGCGTTGCCTAAATCAAACGAAGAAAGTGGCTACGATCAAAGCAGTGATGGTCCACAGAAGCAGCGTCTCAGCGGCATTTCGCATATCCGTGTTAACCAGAGGAGAGCGCTGAAACGCTCGAAGACTAAGACGAACGGGAGAGACGAGCCGGTCAGGAAGTGAGTAATCGGACGAAGAACGGGCGGCTAGAATCTCGATTTTACCCTGACTTCAAGAAAGGTGTTAGATTCTAACATGTCCCCCTAATCTGTCATTCCATTTCATATATATAGAGACCCTGTAGAATGCCATTTTATCACTCGTTTGCCAGAGATTTACAGAAGCACTAGCTATAGCCAAATCTTGTTAGATTTCCCCTAGAATTGTGGATATATAGCAGTGAATTCTATTCTGTGCTAAACGATATAATATATATTAGTTTCTAGTGATCATTCATTTTTATTTCACTGGATTTTGTGTTGATTTAAATCTATTAAATTAAACTGTCGCATAGACATTTATGATCAATAAATTTTCTATATTCTTTCTTTTCTACCCGTGTCCTCTACTTTATTAGAGCTCTTTCATCCTTTTCATGTTTTTCCCATTCATACTTTCGCCTGTTTCTTTTCTCATTTAGAAACGCACCCGCATGTTATTATATAACGTGTCAGTCGCTGCAGTCAGACGAGATGTTTGATTATGTTTCATACTCAGACATAGGAGCAGACTTTTGGTCTAGCATTATTCACCTGACACGAGGGTTTCTTCGGCGTGAGGTGTGAAAACCGACATCTGCACGGCGCAGAATGAGACATTTGTCTGGTATTTTCCTCTGTCACGGCACTCTCGGCCAATTTCGTTAGCAGTGAGGTGTCAAGACGCGAAGTGGCAGTTTATGGCAGGTCCACTGGTTATGGAAAGTGTTAATGAGAAGGGGAGAGATCGGCGCTGTTTCGTGTTTTCGAAATAACGTGGAACCTCTTTGTCTGTTTGAAAGATATAATCAGAGTTTTAAACTTGATTTCACTGATTCTCCTAATTCGCAGTAGACGGTCGCTCGTGCTAGTAAAAGAAGCTTTTACAGCGAAGTTCTTAGTGCTCGTCAAAGTTTGCCGAGCTTCTAGAATATCTATCTAGTGAATGATTCTAGTCGTTGTGATCTGTAGTTCTGTGTGGAGGTAAATATTATACTAAGTATCTAATATTTTGTGAAGTGTTTAAAGTGATAATCGCTTATTTCATATTTCACTAGTTAGATTTTGTGCAGAGTGCTTAATTTATAAGTCTGTTATATTCTCTAGTCGACAAGTTACAGTGGAAAGCTGAATAAATTAAAATTTTAAGCTTAAACTCATGCAACCATAAATGAATTTAATTTAACTGCTAAATACTCAGTCGAGAATATTTTAAACTAACTAGTAAATGCACTGATGCCTCGTGAGTATTGACGAAATATATTTATATGTATTTCAAATTCATGATGATTGATTTTTTAAATATAACTACTTCACGGGAATTTAAACGATAAGTCAAGCGCTACGCTTGCAGTTTAAAATGTAAGTTATAACAAGTACATAGTATGTATAATTATTTTATATGTGTATTTTTCTCTGTTTAGTGAAGAAAACTGGGGTTAACCCAAACTTTGCCAGCGTTAAGTAAAGAAAAATATCTGTGAAGAACAAAAACATTCTGTCCTTAAAGACTTGGTCTATAACCTTTACAAGAACTTTAAAGATTTTAAAGAAGTAACGGGCCCATCAAGCCTGATTTGATTCTTCCAGAGAAAAACCTCAAGTACATTTTAGCCTGTGCGGCAAGTAACATATTAACGTCAGTAACATTCCGACGGAGTTTTGACTAGTGGTGTGGTGACCAAATATAGTCCTTTCCTGAAAGTAGACATCGACCTGACATTCCTCATTTCTAGAAACCTAAGCCATTTTGACACTGTGCTAGCTGTTAACGTACGTGCCTGGACAATTTTAATGTGACTTAAACAGATATCCTAAAAATAGTAGAACCAAGACAACGTTCCCTGAAGCAGTGAATTCAACCCGTCTTTTTGGAACTGGGATTATCTTGGCCACGGCTACCATTGAAGATTCTGTATATGCATGTCCTAAAAATTATGTTGCCAGATGCTGCTACCAAAGCTGTAAGTATGCAAGAGAGCACGTGGCCACGGCTGAGTGAATAGAGTGAAAGCAGGTCTGAGTGTTTCTTTATTGTTGTATTTTGGCACCCATTTTACTGTCTTAACCTTCTTTATGCAAGATTTGGTTGCTAACAATATTTTCCCTTAGAATAGATCAGAGTATCAAGTCTGTCCATACCTTAAAGGGGGGGGGGGGGGAAACTTAGACTCAATCATATGTATCTGTGACTCTTTGGGGCTATCACTTTCTTCTAACGGGACTGTGAGCTATACATCGAGGGGAAGGATCATATCAACGGGTCTATCATTCTTGTAGCATTCCTTGACTTTTTATGACTATGTGTATATGCTTTCGATGAAATGTTATATGTTGTGACGTAAGTTTACTATGATAATTAAACTACAACTAAACTTATTCCAGTGTTGCGGTCAGTTCGTTCCCATAATATCTATATAACCATTGTTATAGTTTTCCCACGCCTGTACGTCTAACTGTCGTCTTATGTGTGTGTGTGTGTATGTGAGTGGATATATATATATATATATATATATATATATATATATATATATATATATATATATATATATATATATATATATATATATATGTGTTTAGACTGTCTGACTCCTCTAAATCTGTCGTAGAAGATAGGTGAAAGAGAGAAGATTTTCTCGATTTCAGAGACAGCCTCTATCACATTCTACCACCTCACTCGTGGAAATCTGTTTCTATTATCATCTCTCACTGTGGCTATCACTCATTCAAATCTATTCAGAAAAGACCCACCCAAGTCTTAATTCTCCTATCAAAAATCTACGACATAAACCTATCTCTAAAGTTTCCAGTTAAAAATTTAATATCTATTACATTATTTCCAAAGATAATAGATGCTTAAACGTTTAAATTAACTTTTAAAGTCGCGACGGAATTTATAACTAATTAAGTTAAGTCATATATATAGATGTGTGTTTTAACCATTAGACTCGCGAAGTGTTTTCTTAATATATATAATTAAATACGCGAGAGTATATAATAATCTTAACGGTAAATTTATCGCGCTTTAGAATATTTTTGATTTTTCGGTACGATTACATGTTTTCTATCTTTAATACAAGTGTATATGGTGATCATAACCTTTGCGTCCCAGCAAAAACATTGTATAGAGTCCTCCAGACTCGGTTCTAAAAAACCTCCAGATATTTTGATGAACAGTTTAAATTTTAATCTTGAGACGATCCTGTTGGGGTCCAGCTATCTGAATTTTCCAGAAATAAAGTAAATCCAAGAACAATTTAACACATCATCAATACAATTTAATCTGTAGAGTTTAATTGGAGAAGAACATTGCCAGAGCTATTTTTAGATTATTAATCCTGCTCTACTGCGAAAGAAAATAGAAATCTCCTGAACACTGACTGTGCATATTTTTCTTCACTGGATTTTAAAACCCTCTAAGTAAACCATACCTCACCGGTCAGTTGTTGTCATCACGCATTAAGAGGTTTTACCATCAGCGGCGAAATCACTGAGACCACCTCATTTTCACTACCTGTATCCGTGACCGTGCCATCCCATAGAACTTTCCTTTTAACATAACAAAAACAAAAAACACTTAGGCTTCACCATCCAGCGATTTCAGGACTGTACTAACGCATAAACCTGATAATCGGGGCTGGACACAGAAGAAAAAGACACTACCTATGTCAGGTGTTTAATTGATGTTGGTGTATTTTCTATGGAGTGCCAGATTCTACGATCGGTAAGTGTGTGTGAGTAAATGAGTGTTGGCCATCACGAGCGTGCATGTATGACATGAGATTTATTTTGCAACCATTTTTTATTTGCCTACCTGGTAAATACTTTTACTGTATTCCCTGTAATGTTCCTTTTTAAGTGGGATTTTATAACTCTGTTTATTCCCCACCCCCTTACATTTGCTTAGTAAAAGGGAAAACAAATTGAGAATAACAGGACTATTTCTACCACCCATACCTAGTACTGTAACACCTCTTTTCAGAGTAATTAAATTTACTTTTGGGTTACATTATCTATTTTTTCTGATAACTACCTATCTTTGGACTGGATACAAGCGGGAAGGGCAGATTGGATACTCTTCCTCATACCCCCCCCCCCCCCCCCCCCCCCCCCCCAATCTTGTTATTTGTACTTTCTGTATCTATGATAATTTTCTGTTATCTGATAAATGTTGTAATTGATTTAATGATAAATAAACATCATAAAACTTTTAGTACTGTGTTTGAAGACCCAAGCCCAAATTACCCATATTTGTTTACAATAGTCTGTATTCGCCTAACGTTCGTGTGTTTTAAACACCAAATTGGTGTGAGCGCATGTGTGTTTGGAAACTGGCAAATAATTGTTTAGCCAGGAGAGTTTAAGGAGTAGATTGAGAGAAAAGGATTGTCGTAAAGGAGTCTGTCCTTACTCTCCCCAGCACTCTGTGAAGCAACTACTTACTTTCTAACCCTTTCTATCATAGAGCCTTCACCATCATTCTTCACTCTAAACGGGACAACTATTTCCAAGACTTTTTTCTCAAAATAAATTTACGACAACTGGAAAGGGTCAATTTGGATAAACACATTAAATGATCTGTAGAGATACACATTCTATGATCTGGGAGAAACACATTCTATGATCTGTGGAGAAATACATTCTATGATCTGTATAAATACACATTCTATAATCTGTGGAGATAAACATTCTATGATTTGTATAGATACCCATTCTATGATCTGGGAGAAACACATTCTATGATCTAGGAGACAGACGTTCTATGATCTGTATAGATACACATTCTATGATCTGGGAGAAACACATTCTATGATATGTGGAGATACACATTCTATGATCTGTATAGATATACATTCTATGATTTGTGGAGGTAAACATTCTATGATCTGTGAAGATAAACATTCTATGTTATGTGGAGATACACATTCTATGATCTGTGGAGAAGTGTTAAGATACATATCCTATGATCTGTGGAGAAGTACGGAGATACATATTCTATGATCTTTGGAATCTATGATCTGCAGAGATAACATTATATTATTTGGATAGATACACATTCTATGATCTGTAGAGTACACATTATATAATATGTAGATATACACATTTTATTATCTGTAGAGATACACATTCTATGATCTGTAGAGATACACATTCTATGATCTGTAGAGATACACATTCTATGATCTATGGAGAAAGACATGCTATGATCTATAGAAATACACATTTTATGATGTGTTGAGATAAACATGATATGATCTGTAGAGATATTCATTCTATGATCTGTAGAGATACACATTCTATGATCTGTAGAGATACACATTCTATGATCTGTAGAGATACACATTCTATAATCTGTACAGATATACATTCTATGATCTGTAGAGATGCACATTCTATGATCTGTAATAGAGATACACATTTTATGATCTGTAGAGATACACATTCTATGATTTGTAGAGATGCACATTCTATGATCTGTAGAGATACACATTCTATGATCTGTAGAGATACACATTCTATGATCTGTAGAGATACACATTCTATAATGTGTAGAGATACAAATTCTATGATCTGTAGAGATACAAATTCTATGATCTGTAGAGATACACATTTTATAATGTGTAGAGATACACATTCTATGATCTGTACAGATACACATTCTACGTTATATAGAGATACATATGCTATTATCAGTGGAGATCCACGCATTATTATCTGTACCCTGAAAGGTGTTAACAAGATAAATAAAGAGAAGGAGCGAGAATGTGTGTCCGCCTTAGAGCTTTCTGAGGTCCATAAGCTTTCATTTAGATCACGCCAAGGCCTCCTCTATTGCATCGTCTGTTGAGATTTCATGTATGTCCTTATGCTTATGCCAGTCACCAGTTATATTATCCCTGTGTTTTAAGCAGGGTTATTGAGTCGGCCAAAAATATTTCGGACTCCGACTCCTGTCATGTTAGAAGTCCGACTCCCGACTATAGTTTTTTTACTTGTCAGATAGCATAAAATTCGGAATCTGGACATTTTTTTACTTGTCAGATAGCATAAAATTCGGAGTCTGGACATTTTTTTACTTGTCAGATAGCATAAAATTCGGAGTCTAGACATTTTTTTTTAACCGACTCCGACTTTATTAAAAACTACCGACTCCATACCCCCGACTCCACAAGACCTGGTTTTAAGTCTCCTTCTTCATTTAAAAAGAGAAAAAAAGTTGTTTAATCCTGAGGATTTCAGAAACAGAGGTATCTTACGATGCTGTTAGCTGATTTCTCTTGAGAGTCCTAACGTCAGCCACCGTCTTTTTCATCATCTCTTATGGCAATGTGTATTTAGTTATTTCCATTAATTCCACATTTTTGATCCGGTCATACGAATGTAATCGCTCTATTGAACATAAATACAAATGTACGGAAGGCTGAAATATATTGTTTGCCTTTTGGTTCATTTTCTTTTATTCATCAATTCACAGCCACGCATTATGGATACCATATTACGGGTTTGGTAAATAGATGATAATTATTGCCACAACATTTTTCACAATAAATGGGCAGGAACAATCGCCAGTCGCCGTTTTATATCAATTCGCTAAGTTACACTTAAACAATATCGTTGCTCCCAACGGAAACCTCGTGTTAGTCTGACCGTTTGGAATATATCTCTCAACCGTAACAGACAGCATCCGTTGAGACGGGAGATGACATTCCGAGGTTCCTATTAAACATGCAAAACAAAGAATCCTTCTGGATAAATAAGGTTAGTTGATTTGATATTACATTGCTCGGCAATTAATTAAGATGTAGCATTGTATCATTTCACGGGCTACGCGAAAGTTTCAACATTACATCACTCGGTAATTAAACAACATGTAGTATTGTATCATATCACGTGCTACCCTTGCCGTTTAACATTACGTCGCTCGGTAGTTAATCAACATACAATATCGTATTATCTTGAAGAAGACATGGAAGACCTGAAACAGATGGCACACAGAACATTAGAACTTGGCATGAGTTTACTGAAAGCCTTTGCTCTTTAACCATGTAATATATTGGGTCGGGGATGGTTAAGAGGTATGGCGTCCGCCCCTAAATCTAAAGGTACCGGGTTCTGTTCCCGGTACAGGGGATATATTTTACTGAATATTTTTTCAGAACCAGTCGGTCATAATGATGTCATACTCCACCCTGATCTCATGGGTAGTGAGATCGGATTCCTAGGCTTCTCGGATTAGGGTGAAAAACAGGAGGCTCCGTGTGCACGTTGAGCACGTTAAAAATCCCTGGGCAGTCGGAAATCGTAAATAGCAGGCCATATGGTCGCTGTCCTGGCAAAATTTACTTATAACCTAATTATTTCACACAATTTATAACCATATATCCTAATTCTCCATCATTTAATACATATCCTTAATCATTACAACTCACCCCTCCCAATACATACCATCCCAAAAAACTCTTCATCATACCATATACCACAAACCTAAACCATACCCAAACATAACCTATCCTACCTCTTTTCTTCCCCCCTCATTTACCTCTTAATCTCCCCAATCTCCTTCCCTCCATTTCTACCTCCAACTAATCAACTACCCTACCCCATCCCCAAACTATCATTCACCGCCACAATAACCCCAATAATCCTATCATACCACCACCCACCCACATCAACAACCCAACAATCAAACCACAAAACAAACAAAACCAACACCCACACCCACCCAACCCCCCCACCCCCAAACACCCCCAACCCCTACACACCCCCAATCACCAACCCACACCCAAAAACCACCCCCACCCCACCCCCCCCCCCAACAACCCCCCCCCCCCACACCCCCCCCACACACCCCCCCACAACATAAAAAAAAAAATCC
>JAMPIV010008096.1:0-32441 GCA_024509875.1 Oreohelix idahoensis | reverse complement strand
TCCACTTTCCCACATACCCCTGTTCCCCGCCCCCCCTCACCCACACCCACACCCCCCAATTCAGGAAGCTGGCCACTGCATTGTGCCCAGTAGTAAACAAAAACTGCAACATTGAAGATTAGGTTTTGTTTCCTTAACATAATATCTAATCCACCAAATCCACAATTTAATAATGCATTCAAAATAAAAGAACAGGGTCAGGGTATATATCTCTCTGACCAACCCAGCTCATCCAATCTAGAGTGATGGAACAACTTGTACCAGTTTTCCACATTCCTCTCCTCTAATGGCTACAACACCTCTGCCATTATCATTGATCTTTTTCATAAAAATAAGGTAGGTGAATATGATCCCTGCTGACAACCTATGTAATCTTTTGGTTCTACACCTCTGGTAGTTTGTTAATATGGTGGAGCAACAAATAGGCCTTGCATAAGTCTGCTAGTGACTTATGTACTTACAGTCGTAAAATATCTTCATTACCCAAGTCATACAACACAATTAATAATATAAATAATGTTAATAATTTCTGTCTTACCACAAATTCAATGAATAAACACAAGAACGATGACTTGGCACTGATTCAGCTTTGCTGCTGGCGAGACTATGAATTTTTATTTATTTAGTTTAGTTTTTATTTAAAAATTCACACGTCAATTACTCGTCCTGCTCAAGGACAGATTCTTAGACAAATGGCACCAGCCTCAAGTTTTTCATTAATATTAAATGTGTTGGCCACTGGGCTATGGCGAGACTAACATTTTAGTATCAAATTTTGAAAAACAAAACTCCAACCTACAATAACTAGTCTGCAAAAATAAATTTAGTTTTTTGGGCCAACAATAACCCTCTCCCTCTTTCTACTACACCCAATCAAGATTACATGTACCCGTCTTCTGTGCCTCATTTCAAAAATGCGTTAAAAAAATGTTATGGGCTAGAATAAGCAAGGGCATCAGTGTGTTCGTCTGTCTTGCTCCTAGAATATATAAGTATTACTGCAATATCTTGGTTTATTAGTTGGACTAACCTATTGTGATTTAAAATACTATTATTGATCATGAGACCCTAGATCCACAAAACTATCTAAGTTTGTATGGCCCTATGTATTATAGTATCGAGAATTTCACATATTATTTCCTTTTAAATAAATACACACCGATCTTTTTCCCTCTCTCCAACGCTTTTTATAAACTAAAACGACAATGTCTGTTTCGTCAAAAATTCCGCTATAATACAGGAAATGAGAGCGGTGTGTGTGTTTATATATTCCTCTGCGAACCAAAGACAACATGTATTGGCCTTGTGTCGATTTTCAAACTGCCAAAGCCAATATCTGCTCGTTCGTTACAATTTTTGATTCCAAACAACGCGTGCTGATGGTAGCATTCTGGTCGCTCCTCCTTCCCCTCCTTTCATGTCATCTCCTTCCGTCTAGAACAAAAATTACGCCTCGATTTGTTTCAAACATGTACATTTATTTTCTCTACACAGTAAGGCCTATTGAAAGCGATATGTTTGCAGGTGAGGCAAAGAAGCTAATCGCAACCCAATATTTTTATTTTTACCTTATTTGACTTTATACTCTATAATGTTTTTATCTAATTTATCGATTGTATTGAGGATAAATCACTACACATACCCCCCTACTAGCAATTAATTTAACACTACAATGTAACACTTCACAAAATGCTTTGAAAATTTTTGAAAGATGCAAAAAGATGACAGTTTAAAATACCAAAATTCATGTTACTAGAATGTTTAAAATAATTTCTTAATGATTATTTCTTTTCCAATATCTTCTAGAATCTGTAGGTTGCAATATCTGCAGTGTCAGCTGATACCATGGTATCACTACAATATGGTATATATGATACAACAACAATATGGTCTTAGTGACTTCTATTTATCCAGACTGAACTGAATAATATTATGCAGTTAATCCCTAGTTAATCCTGCATCATCTTCTACCCCACCACTTTAACTTCTGTTGTTTTAAGGATATTAAACTTTGTTGTTTATTTATATAACCTATAATGTTTTTCTTTCCAGCCTACAAGAAACATTTAAACACACTTCCCATGTATGGATGAAAAATTTAAACTAGACTGGTATTATAAAAGTGAGTTTATTTTATTTTTGAATGGAGCTTAAAGTAGATTATATTTTGCAAGTTGTCTGTTGCGCATACACATTTGTACTCAATTTGATGTGTACATTAGGTTTCCTGTCATAATGCAGTGCATGATATCCTGCTATGGCTCATTACTCTTACTTCTCAGACTTCAAGAGATGTTGAGACTACAGCTGCATTCAGTTGTGACAAAAAAATACAACTGTAAACTCATTTTATATGAATAATTTATTTGTTAATTATTGTAGTACTTGTTCGTTGTAGCACTTGAGAACCTTACATTCTTACTGTCATTGAAAATGATGTATTGTACAGTTTGTTTCTCATTCTTTAGAATTATACTGTGCTGGCCCTGTTTTTTATGAATTAGCTCATACATAATGTTATTATAGTACCCCAGTGTTTGAATGTTTCTACTTGTTTCAGATTGGTACCATTTATATTTATTTGACATTCTGTCTCATACCAGCAATAGTGTTATCATTATCAGAAGTAAAAAATATATTCAGCCAGACTAAATTAAAAATAATAGATACATTTTTTTTATTTGTTAAATTTCAACTACAAAGCCCTACAGTTTCTGTATTGTCATTACAAACATTGTGGCATACCGTGATTCCCCGAAAATAAGACCTACCCCAAAAAATAAAGCCCTAGCACGATTTTTCAGAATGCTTTTAATATAAGCCCCTACCCTGAAAATAAGCCCTAGTGCCCTATCCCAAAAATAAGCCCTAGTGCATTTCTCTGAATATAAGCCCTAGTGCATTTCGTCAGCTAGAATGAGAGACTTGTTGCCGAATGGCCAGTCGGAGTACAGACGCCACTAGTGCGCACTTGATAATGAACGGATGTGGTTCATAATTCAATACGTCACTCATGTGAAATAAAGAAGCAGAATTTTGGCGCCAGCAATTTCTCGTCGCTTTTGTGTGTGCCATCGTTCTTATTTCTCATAATTTTTGTTGCCACACCTGTCTCGTAAGTCTTCAATTAACACTTGATTAAATGGTAGACTTGAGGGAATAATATTTTGACACCCAGACAAGATGAGTGCAAAAAAGAAAGAGCTTTTCCGTCGGTTACAAGAAAGGAATCATTGAAGACTCCCGGGACAAGAATCTTACGGCTTTCTGCAAAGAGAAGAAGCTTGATCTCTGAATGGTCCAAAAATGGCAAGCAGAGTACGATAACCTCAGCCAACAAGTGGAAGAAGGAAATACTAAGAAGCGCAAGTGTGGATCAGGTCGGCAACCATTATTTTCTGAACTGGAAGACATCATCTGTGAATGGATTGCTGACAGGAGAGCAAAGACTTTGGTTGTGCGCAGGGCTGATATTCAAGCATTTGCCCTTTCATTGGCACCACATTTATAAATAGCCCCAGAAGAATTCAAAGCATCACAACACTGGCTGGGTGGCTTCTTCAGCTATATAAAAAACTGTCTCTAAGAAAATTGACAACACTGTTCAAGCTGGAAGATACTGAAGTTATTAAACGTGCACTTGCATTCAAGTACTTTGTTGATGGCATCGACTTTTCTAAATACCAACTCTCCAACATGATTGCCATGGATGAAACTGCAGTGTTTATGGCCCTAGAATCTCAAACAACAATTGATCAGACGGGTGCCTCGTCAATCTACATTTCGTCCACTGGTTACGAAAGTGCACGTGTTACCTGTATTTTGGCAGTTTATCTGGATGGAAGGAAAGCCCCACCTCTAATCATCACTAAGGGCAAGAAAGATAACATTGAATGTGTTTCAGGCATTTATGTTCTTGAAACCGAAAAAGCCTGGTGCACACAAGCAGTTATAAGGAAGTGGGTCAATTTAATGCTGCCTCTTGTTTTGCGAGGTGGTCAACGAGGTCTGCTAGTCTGGGATTCAGCCAGCACTCACTGCGCTAAAGACATGAAGAACTTCCTTGCAGAGAGAAGAATAGATCAAATAATGATTCCCGCAGGAATGACTTCTTATCTCCAGACTCTTGATATTGCAATAAACAAGCCATTAGAGGACCATTTGCGCACAGAAATCATTGAAAATAGAATGGAGAGAAATCAGTGTGGAAACTTTGTGAAGCTTAGTTTGCAGGAGGTCGTGACTTTGGTGAAGAATTCATGGGATATAAAAATCACTGACAGCTGTGTTACCAATGCACTACAAGCAGGCTACATGGACAAGAAATGCTCATTTAAGGAAAGCTTTATTGCTGGACATGAGAGAATGGGGCCAATGGTTCTACAAGAAATGGAGTCGCAAGAAATTCAGGCCGAAATTTGGGATTTGGAGAGTTATGACGATGTTCCAGAAGAAGATGACATGACTGTATTTGAATAAATGTAGAATTTTGTACATGAATAAATGTAGATTTTTGTATCTTTTAATATAAGCCCTACCCCGAAAATAAGCCCTAGTGCATTTTTTTTAAGCAAAAAATTAATATAAGACCCTGTCTTATTTTCGGGGAAAACACGGTATTATGGTCAAAGCCAGGTAAACTTGTCTGATCATAAAAAACACACATGTTTGAAAGGCAAACATTGTCACCACTAAACCACCAAAGCACATTAAATATAAATTGTCTTTTTGTGTGTTTTTTTAAAATAATTTTTTAATTATTGCCTGTCTCAGTCATCATGTTGTTTTCTGTTGTTTGGCAGAGACATGCTAAGAAAATTATAAGGGAAGAAAGACACAATTTTATTGGATACTCATTTCAGTGAACTCATAATTTTTGAAGTGTTCTAAAAATCCGAATTAAACATGCCTATTTCGATTTTATTTTAAAAATTGTGTTTGATACCACCATAATTGTTTGCCTGTGAGGCTGCTAAGAATGTGAATTAAGGTGTCATATATAGAAGTAATATTTAGTACTGTAGCCATATAGATGAAATAAAGCTTTATTTATATTTTTATTTTTTGTTTAATATTTTATTGATTTCTGCGAATAAAGCTCTGCATTCATAGTAAAAAAAAACAAAAAACTATAAGATCAAACATCACCTTAGGATACCATATATAAAGATAACAGTGAAACTACTCATGAACCTTTAGCCTGAGCTGGTACTCCACTTTATTATCATGTCAACACTTACTGAACAAACAATAAACACAAATTAGACATCAAGAATAGAAAAAAAATTCACACGTTGTGTAATAATGTTTATCATTTTAATTATGGTGGTCACAGGAATGATTGTTAGTTACCTCCCTTGGAGTGTCAGGGTAGTTACACATACAAAGAAGTCAAGTATCGATTCCAGACGCATTGGAAGAAAAACAAAGTTTGGGGGGGGGGGGGGGGGGGGGGGGGGGGGGGGGGGGGGGGGGGGGGGGGGGGGGGGGGGGGGGGGGGGGGGGGGAAACAAAAGACATAAAGCAAAAGCCAGTGATGCAGATTCTCCACTGGTACCTTACAATGTACTTAAGTGCAGGTGTAATAGTGCAGACAATAACGTCTCTCCATGGATAATAACCGTAAAAACGTATTTAAAGTATTTACAACAATTTTTGGAAGTGATTACTACCTGCTTACAATTAAAAGAACAACTGAAAGAGTTGCTCAGCCTAGGAACTGCCCAGCACCACGCAAGAAACCAAGTAAACGAACGGAAGAAATGAGCATTAAGACCTACAAGCTGAAAGATCCAGAAATTAAGACCAGATATCAGGGGCTTATTGCTACAGCGGTGAGAAACACAGAAGAACAACCTGATGACTTGGAAACCCTGTGGCTTAAATTCAAGGACATCATAAAGACAGCTGCTGCAGAGAAATGATAATCACTAGCACAGAAGAGAAAACCAATGGTGGTGAAGATGACATAAAGATGGAAGAACTGAAGGCAGCACTGGAGAAAATCAAGATGGGCAAAGCAGCAGGGCATGATGGTATAACACCAGAAATGGTTAAGTACATGGGAGCATCAGGCGACCTATTACTCCTAAGGGTCCTACAAGCAGCATGGTGCAACAAGGCCATACCAAAGGATTGGGAGATTGCCATCATAACACCGATTTTCAAAAAGGGTGACAATCGACAATGTGGAAACCACAGAGGCATATCCCTTCTCAGTGTCCCTGGTAAAATCTACTCTAGAATCCTAGAGCAGAGACTCCGATGCCTAGCTAAGCTACAATTGGATGAAGCCCAGTGCGGATTCCGAGCAAACCGAAGTACTCAAGACCTAATCTTCACACTCAGGCAGCTGAGTGAAAAGGCCCTTGAGTACAAGAGTGAGATCCATCTTTGTTTCATAGATCTGGAAAAGGCATTTGACAGGGTCCCCTGGAGCAAACTTTGGGACTGTTTGGCAAGGAAGAACATTCCAGCACCTCTGATACATGCTATACAGAGCTTCTACAAGTCTTGCAGAAATTATGTGAGGACAGCAAACCATAAGTCAGAAGAGTTCAGGACCACTACTGGTGTAAGACAAGGTGATATCCTGTCACCTTGCCTTTTCATACTCCTCATAGACGATGTCATTAAGGCATGTAAGGAGAGAACAAGAAAGTATTCAGTGGGGTACTGGAAGATGAGACAGGTCTGTATTTCGGAGCTGGCATTTGCTGATGATGTTGCCCTGATTGCTAAATCAGAGGCACATCTCCAATTCAACCTACAAGTCTGGAAGGAAGAGCTGGAGAAGAGAGGGATGGTCATAAGCAGCTCTAAAACAAAATCCATGGTGATATCACGAGAAGAAAGAAGACATCAGATTAAGCTGGGAGAACAGGTACTGGAGCAGGTAGACCACTTTAAATACCTCAGGGCTATTATTGACCGAAAGGGAGGCATTAAAGAAGAGTTGGCCACTCGAAAAGCAGCAGCTGGGAGACTTTTTCAGGCCATAAATCGTGGATTCCTCAGCAAGAGAGAGGTTGGTAAGAAAACGAAGATGGCTGTATACCGCTCCACCTATGTCCCAGTCGTGACATATGGATGTGAGTCATGGGCAATCTACTCACGGTAGAAGGGGAACGACTAAGTAAGTAAGTACAACAATTTTTTTTTTAAAGGAATAAACTATCCTGCTCAGCCGCGCCGTGTATTTTAATCATCATATATAATGTAACCAGACAACAGAGGGCAGTCCAAGAGGAATAAGATGGACTACATTTTCTACATTGGAAGAACTGGAATATGCACATGACATTGCACCGCTGGCCCATTCACATCAACACATCCAGGAAAATACGGATAGGCTTAATAAAATTAGCCAGCAGGTGGGCTTGAACATCAATTTAAAGAAGTCAGAGGTCATGACGCTCAATGTGAGCAACCCTGAGCCCATATCAGTAAGGATCAGCAACTGGTACAGACAGACACCTTCACATACCTAAGATGCATAGTAACTCCAGACGGCGTGGCAGACAAAGACATCAACATCGGAATGAACAAAGCAAGAACAGCCTTTTTTAGCCTAAACAACCCATCTGGAAGTCCTCTCAATACAGCACAAGCACAAAATTAAGATTATATCAGAGCTGTGGTCTTTCTGTGCTTCTCTATGGTGCCGAATGCTGGAGAGTTACAGAGAAGGAAATGTCGAAATTGTCCTCTTTTCACACAACATGCCTAAGAAAAATTCACCGAATCTTTTGGCCGAATACCATCACCAACCAAGATCTGCTTACTCGGAGCAAGCAAGAGGACATGCACACCATCATAGCTGGCAGACGCTGACGCTGGGTTGGCCATGTCCTCAGAAGAGACACCGATGCCATCACAACAACAGCTATGCTTTGGACCCCTGAAGGAAAACGAAATAGAGGCCGACCAAAAACTATCTGGCGGAGGACTGTGGAGGCTGATGCAAAGAATGAACCAGAGTTGGGGCACTGTACGAAGGATCGCCACCGACCGAGCAAAGTGGAATCAATTTGTTGTTGCCCTACAAGAAGCCACTTGGCGTGATGGCCACTGACTGCTTTGATGGTCGGGTGGTTAAGGATCTAAGAAGAAGAAGAATATAACGTAAATAACATTAGTTTCATTTGCCATGAACCTACTTCCAGCTTTAGAAAACCTACCTTAAAAATAAATAAAGTTAGTTTTAGAACTAGTTTTACAATAGAATCATAGAATCAAAATATGGGACATATTACCGGAATATTTCTTCTTCTTCTTCTTTTGATCCTTATTTCTTCAATGCATATGGAAATCCATACTAGCAGACGTCAAAAAAAAAGTTGTTGATAAGGGGCATCCCTGTCGTACTTTCTGTCTTCACCTCGAAAGTTAGGTTGCTCAATCAAACATTGCATGTAAATTTAGAATATAGGCTGTTTAAAATGGAAACAGTGGAGCTGGAAATTCCATAAGCCCTCAGTATTTTTTATAGAATGTCCCTGTGTATGCTGTCAAAATCCTTTTCAAAGTCAACATACTGAGTGTATATAGCTGTCTCTGCTATTCTGAGCATTGCTCTATAATGTGTCTGAGGGTGAATATATGATCTGCACATCTTCTGTTCTTTCTGTATTCTGCTTGTTCTTTCCTCAGTTTATAGTCTACTGCATTATAAATTCTCTGGATAATTATCTTGCCTAGTATTTTACTTGGAACTGAGAGAAGAGTAATTCCTCTCCAGTTGTTGCAGTCTGAAAGGTTGCCCTTCTTGGGCAGTTTGACAATCATTCATTTACTCCACTCCATTGGAGTTGTCTCTGTTTTCCAGACTTGTGCAAATAGTGGTTCTAATAGTTCTGCTGCTAGTTCAGGGTCTGTCTTGAAAAGCTCAGCATTCAAATTGTCACGAACTAGTGCTTTTTCATTCTTTAACTCTTTGATAGTTGTGATGATTTCTTCCTATTATAGAATGACTATACATCTAGGTCACTTTCAGCTCTCAGGAACATTCAGCTGATCTCTGACGGTTCCTTATTCAGTGTTTCCTAAAGTGCTCTGCCCATCTTGTTTCCTGCCCCTGTGCTGTGGTGATGAGATTTCCTTGCTTGTCTCTTACTAACATTAAATTGTTTGCACCTTGTTTCCCACTGATAGTTTTAGTTAATTTATAAACTGTGCTTCATTCATTACTCAGGGCTGCCTCTTCTGCTTATCTTGCAAGATCATCCAGAAATTTCCTTTTGTTGGCTCAGGTTTAACATTTTACTTCCTTGTCCAGCTGACTGTACTGTTCAATGTAAATTTCCTTTAACCTGGGAGGACTTTGCTTCTGTTTTCTTCCTTTTTATTTCTTTTCATTGCAGTAATGTTTAACACTTCTTGTGTTATCCATTCTTGTCTCATTCTGTTCTGAAATACGAAGCATGCTTCGCTGCTTTCCTAGTATATTGTTGAAATGATTCTGAATTTCTGGTCAACATCATCAGTTGCTGTGCTTTCCTGGCTATTGGCACCATGTGCATGGGATGTAATCTTACAACATTTGATTAAATCAAAAGGAATTCAACACTGCAAGCTTTCAATTATCTTGTTGAGTTCTTCTAATTTTGGTTTCAACATTCAGCTCCTCCATAGTTGGTAAACATTTGACAGCATCAAGGGATACATGCATGATGGTATTGTCTCTAGCGTAAAGCTCAGAGTAGTGCTTGACTTCTACTTCTCCATCTGTTTACCGTTATCAGTTAGTGTTTCTCCCCACTGACAATTTTTAGGGTGCCTCTTACCTTTCTGAGGACCATGGGCTTTGTTTATACTATTGTACACTTACCTTTCTGAGGACCATGGGCTTTGTTTTATACTATCGTACATTTGTCTAGTCTTGCCTGTTTGGACTGCAGTCTGAATGCTCTCACTGAGCTGGAGCCAATAATCATTTGCACGGTGTTAGAGCAGTTTGTTGGAATTTGCTTCGTTTAGCTTTCAAATCTGTAGGGTTCCAGCACTTGATGAACATTTGTATTCAATTTTGCAGCACTGTGCTTAGCTTCAATGATGAGTGTTATCACATCTTTCGATGCTTCAAACCAGTCATTTAACTTTGCTGTCTTCTTACCAAAGGTGGCAAGCACAGTACTTTGAATGGTGTTTGCTGTTGCTCCCAGTTCTCTGTAACAACATCACCATGCTATTGGCAAATGAGAGCACTTTCTTTAAGGTTGTGGGTAAAATGTGCAATCATGAGAGTGTCGACATTTCTGCTGGTATTGATTCATGCGTTTTCCTTATGTCTGGCATCAGATAGCTTTCTTGGTTGTGCTTGATTTGACAGAAACACTAAGAGAGATGTGTATCTCAGTTTCATGCTCTTTGTATGGAGCACCATGGACAGCTCAAAGTTGAGATGTGGTCTATCTGACACAAGAATTAGATCCAGTTCGGTGCCATTGTATGTATCGTGGGTGTCTCCATGTGTTTCCCCAACCACTGGCTGTCTAGGTTGTGTTACCTCATGCTAATTGGGGATCTGTGGGGGGTTGTAGCATTTCTCTCATTACTTGTCGTAGTCTTTGACTCAAACAGCCTCTCTCGAACTAAATTTGTCAGTCGCTGACAAACCAAGAGGTCATCTGAGAGAAATTGGTTGGGAGGGACGGGAAGAGGACAAATTGCATGATTGTGTTATTTTATTATTAATACAAGAAATGTCGGCCAAATCATTTTCTTCCTTCCCTTTGTTAATCGTTAAGCATTTATTGCGGCATTAGTTTTACTGCATTTACCATTTAAATCATTATATTAATTACACAGTACATGGTAAGTCTCTCTTTTACATGGATTATGTCATTTCTGTCTTTTATGTTTGTAATTGTAAAATCAACTCAAAACCTGTAGAGGCTTCTAGGAAAGCTTCAACTACATAGGAGCCTACTGATTTTTAACATCAGAGAATGATGAGAAGAAATAATATGGTGATATATAAATTTTATACAACAAGACGTACTAGTTCCCATGTTGCATTTTCCCGAGTCCTTCAATAGTCTGTTTGTCACGGTAGAAATCGGTGGCAGAGCCGGACGTCTGCCTCTTCCCGTCACTGAAAAATATGCTTGCAATGCACCATAACGATCGTCCCCTGAAATATATTGAGAAAAAAAAAGGTTAATTAGGCGGAAGAGGCAATGTTATTAACGCTCACAAATGTGTAGCACTAGCAGGCTAAATTCTAAACATGACCTTTGACATCCATAATGAGAATAAGAATGATCTATTGAAATGAGTTCAGCGACTTCACAAGCTGTTAGACCTTAAATGTGATACTAAATGTTTAGAAAATGGTGATGGTCGAATAAAACAACCCAACAGGTACATTAATAACAATACCTCCCCGCCCGATTGCTTAAAAAAATGAAAAACTTTCTGACTAAATGTGTGAACCGAGCAGTCACATTTGGCTGTTCTTCTACTAATAGTAATACATCCCCCCTCCGTCATTTACCATTGCTATATTGCAAATAAACAAAATAGGTCTGAAACGAATAGAAATAAAACAAAGTTCAAAACTTACTCAGAACACATATTGGGTCGACTTCCATTGGTGAAACTTTCAATTCAGCGCCTGAGTCATTTCCTGCTGTGTCCAATACAGCTGCCCATGGTTACCGGGATTGTCAATTGGAACAGCCGCCATTGCGTTTCCACGCCGAGAAAGGTCAGAGTTGTTCTCTTTTAACGTTTGCTCGCTCTGTCCTCAAATAACTCTGATGTTTAAAACTTTGATAAGACTTTAGCAGAATGGTTGCTTGTTCGATTGGTTTAACACAAGTGTAGATAGGCCTCCCAGATGTGTATTAAAATCCAAACTTTCTCATTCACTTTAAATTTACTAGGCTATATCTTCCTATAAGAAATCTGTGACTTGTGTTACATGTGTGTAAACCTCAGTTTCCGCTCTTCTTATTGGTGAAAACCGTATGAATGTAGCATTTGTGAGGACCTAGCGCTGCCGCTTTGAATGAGGTGGGGTCCTTTCAGGGAATTTCGCTCTCTTAAGCGCCGGTCAGCTAGCGCACAGCAAGAACGGTTTTAATGGTGTTTTATTTTGATGTCTCATTCAATTTCAATGACACACAGAAAGTTACAATTGACATATTATGAAAGAAGAAAGATCAAGGAACCAGAAGATATAATTTTTATTTAGAAAAGGCAAATTAATTACTAGGCAGAGCGAGGTCGAAAAGGGCCCAAACTGGGCCTCGCTTGCCCGTCACATAATTTTTCGACCACGGCGAGGCGGTACTTTGTGATACCTAATAAAATGTAGCATGAATTTAGACTGCGGCACTGTGTTCCATTGAGTCAAGATTGCAGCTTCACACTAGCCAGGTCTGAAGAAATATAGGATTACAAGACAAAGGATTGGACCAAGTACTGAGGATCCCACAAGAACACTCAACTTTATAATACTGGAAACCACAAAGTCCTTGGAACCTATAAAATGTATGAAGTGGGATTATCATTTAACCCTTTGAGCCTGACGCTGAAGTTCTGCCCAAAGCTTCTCCCTGACGTTCTTCTTCCGTCCTTAGCCACCGACCGTCAAAGCAGTCAGTGGCCATTACGCCTAGTGGCGTCTTAGGGCAACAGCAGATAGGTTTTCTTTGCCAGTTTCCCATCACGCCTAGAGGCGTCTTTAGGGCAACGGCAAATCAACCCATTTGCTGTTGTTTCCGTAATCGAAGTGACTGGCAAACGGGTGATCAGCCCGTTGTGTGACGTTCCTATACATCATCATAAAAACTATTATGACATGTTAACGGTTTATCACCTGTTCGAGGGAAATCGCAATTAAATGTCATGGGCCGTGTCGGTGAGGGAACAGGGTTGCCAGATCGAAATTTTAATTTAAAGCCAAACAACACTAGAAAAAAGCCAAACACATCTTAATATATTTTTCATACTCACATCACATGAAAATATCCAGATCCAGGTCATTACTATCCTCCCCACTGGAATGAGTGGAACACACGGCATAAACCTTGTCCGATGTGAAGTTTTTTTAGCATTCCTGGAGATGCAGTGAAGTCTTTGCAACATTTGCTTGAAAGCAATAGTCTAGTTCTGCCCTGATTCTCACAATTGCATCAAGAAGATTCAGCTGCATTCTGTTTCTTGCCTTTGTTTTAACGGAGGATACAAGAGAAAATATCATCTCAACTACAGCATTGCTGACAGGGGTTATTAGGCAAGTAAGGGCAAAGGTGGAGAGCTCTTTAAATGCCTGATGCTGAAGTACACCAATCCAAAACTGTTCAGTGTCTACAGGGAGTCCATCTTTCTTAAATGGAACTTCTTCTTTCCAATCGACAAAAGGCATTTGTCTGTATTGTTCTTCAATTTTGTTGACATTGTTTCCTGCATGGTGTATAAAGGGTAACTCGGAAAACATAGGCCTTGAAATTTGATTTAAAATTTTCACAGGGCTCAATTTTGGTAAACTTTCAAATGTATCTCTCGCCGACGGAAGTCTACATGTAACTTGACTGAGAGCTTCTTCTAGCATAGACACACATCTTTCTTTGACATTTTTTATTTCTAGATGAGCCTCAGCACTTTTGTTCTGTAGGAATTTATTACACGCTGTTAAGAATTTTACACCAAAATCAACTTGATGAATATTTGTTTTCTGTCTTTTGGCATCATACAGTCTGTTCTGAAGACTCTTCTGGTGTAAGAATATTTGTTGGTAAATTTCATGAGGATCAGCTTTGGTTTGCTGAAAAAGGCTGTTCAGTCTTTCAAATTCCTGCAAACTCAAAGAACAAGTAGTTTTTGTAGTCTGACAATATTTCCTTTAGAAGTCTTGCTTTGAATTTTGTATCAAACTGTGATTGGGCTAGTTCAGCAGAAGTGAAATAAGCCTTTAGCTCTTCCCAGTTCATCAAAATATTAAACATAACCTTTCCACGCACAAGCCACCGCATAAATGAAGGTTTTTTTCAAAGGGAAGGGGGGCAGTTCGGGTAGGTTTAAATTCTGTAGCTGTGTTCAACACAGTAAACAATTCTTTGTATGCTTCTAGTCTTAATTCACTATGGCGAAACCAATTGGGTATTTCTTACAGTAAAAAAGAACAAATGAAGAGATGGGCTGAGCACTTCATAGAGGTGCTAAACAGACCACCACCAACAGTAACACCTGATTTTAATAATGAAACACCCACAACCACCTTGCCAATAACTTGCGATGAATTCACGCTGGACAAGATCAAACAAGCCGTTAAAAGATTAAAAAATTTTTAAGCTGCTGGAGTTGACGAAATTTGAGGCGAAATGATTAAAGCAGTTAATGACAACAACCTCTTGAGAATTTTAGATATTATAAATGAAGTATGGAGAGAAGAACAGCCACCACAACAATGGAAAGACAGTATTATTGTAAAGTTACCGAAGAAAGGTGATCTATCAGACTGTAATAACTGGCGTGATATATCTCTATTATCAGTACCTGGAAAATTATTATGTTGCATGATGTTAGAAAGACTTAAATTGCATGCTGACGAAAAGATCAGAGAAGAACAAGCGGGTTTCAGGCCGAAACGATCATGTATTGATCAAATATTCACACTAAGAACAATTATAGAAGAATCAGTGGAAAGGCAATCGCCACTTATTATCACCTTCGTCGATTTTCAAAAAGCCTTTGATAGTCTACACCGCCCATCATGGTGGAAGATACTTACAATCTATGGTTTTCCAACAAAATATGTGAATATAATCAAAGCGCTATATGACAATGCAAGATGTTGTGTTAGAACAAATAAAGGGAATACAGAATGGTTTACAGTAGAAACAGGGGTGAAACAAGGCTGTATTATGTCACCACTACTTTTTTGGAATAGCTATTGATTGGGTTATGAGAAACTATACCCACAATGAACAATTAGGTATAAAATGGACAAATGGAAAATTCCTGGGGGACCTGGATTTCGCAGATGATTTAGCATTCTTAATTAAGTTCAACACCCAGACAATCCCAAGAAGCAGTAAATAAATTGTGTCATCTTTCGGTTAAAATAGGTCTCCAAATAAATGCCTCTAAAACTAAAGTTATGAACTTTTCTAACGAGACCTTTAATATCATCCTGAACGAGGAAAGACTACAGAAAGTTGAAAGTTTCAATTATTTAGGCAGTAAAATGACTCAGTATGGTGACACAACAAGAGAAATTCATACTAGAATTGCTTTGGCAGCTAGCGCCTTCAATAGATTATCTAACATTTGGAAATTACGATCATTGAATATACATACCAAGCTTCGTCTGTTTAATTCAAATGTTATCTCAGTGTTAACATACGGCTGTGAGAGTTGGAAAATAACAAAATCATTGGAGAACAAGCTGGGTTCCTGAGGGTAAGAGGAAAAAAGGAAGACCAAAAGAAACTCTCAGAAGAACAATAATAAGAGAAGGAAGAACGTTGGGATTAAACAATGTGCAAGAGCTAAGAGGAGTGGCATCACAACGAACAACCTGGAGAGCACTGGTTTCTGCCTTATGCGCCGTGTTTGGTGCTTAAAGAATTTATTATTATTATTACAGTAAAAATCCAATATTTGATGGTAGCTTGGATACTGCATATTGAATGCACAGTGCCAGTGAATGACAGATACATTTGAGTTGCACACAGAAAGGAGATATAGCTTTTAGTCTAGACCACACAGAGTTGTTGCACCCAACCATGATTGATGCACCATCCGTTGCAAAACCAATGCAATTTGCAAGACTCTGGCCACATGTTTTTATTTCCTCGTCAATCAAATTGAATATCTTTTCTCCTGTAGGCTTTTGCACCGGAATTAAACCTATAAATCCAGTTACAATTTCCTTTCTCCTATCACAAAAAAATCTAACATGCACAAGTGTTTTTGTGTTGAAATGTCAGTAGATTCATCTAAAATGATGGCATATTTCTTGTTCTGAAAGTCATCAATGAAATCAGTTTTCAGTGCAGGCGAAATGATGTTTTTTGACTAAGCATGCACATTTACTTCTGTGTAACTTTATGTGCTCCAGTGTAGTCCCATGCCCATGTGCTATCATGATTTCACTCAGGTGGTCAACTGTACGTATCGTACAATGGCACGTCATGCTTACAGCAATTTGCAGCTCTACTGCCTTAACTTTATCCGTATCTTGTCTAGGAGTCTTTCTTACATTAAGTTGCGTCTGGCCCTGTAATGGAGTTCTCCGCTCGTGTTTCTCCGATTTTTCATGATTTGAGAGGTTGCTAATTCTTGGTAAAATGTTGCAGTGGCACACTTTACAATAAGCTGCATCCGACCCATCAGCAGCCTTTTGGACCCATACAAATGTTTCTTCCCATTTGCTTTTGAACTTACGATTGCTATCGTAAGAAGCTTTCCATTTATTTGACAACATGGCCATGACTTGATAATAAATGATTTATAAAAACAGCCGAAGGTGTCACAGTTTCACAACAAAACGTTATTACATATAGAAAGTACACTTCACGGCAGATTAGTATGATTATAAATAATTATACTGTTCAAAAAAAAAAAAAAGAAACGCAACATTATTGCAGTGGTAATGGACACCAAATTTCAAACTTGTACCAAAATTTTATTTTACGGAATTCAACATTATAATGTTTCAATCTTGGCATGAAGAAACTTTCAGACGTTAACAATGAAATGATGTTCATTAAATTTGGTTTGGACTTTTATACTTTGCGACTGAGGCCTCCGTTTCAGTAAGGTGTATGGTCTCCTCTGGCCTCTATCAGAGAACGACATCTCCTTGACATGGATCCGATTAGCCGTTGGATCTGTTTTTGTGGGATGGCTGCCCACTCTTCTCGCAGTGCAAGAGACAACTGTCGGAGATTGGCTGGATCCACGACTCGCTGGCGGAGTCGTCTGTCGAGTTCATCCCATAAGTGTTCTATGGGGTTCATGTCTGATGACATGGCTGGCCCCGTAATGGTCTGGACGAGGAACTTGGTGGTGAGTTGTGCCACATGAGGTCGAGCGTTTTCCTGCTGAAAAATCGACCCTCGTGCAGCCAGAAGTGGAAGGACGTGAGGACGAAGAATTTCAGCGACGTATCGTTTTTTTGGAATTTAGGCGTCCTTCAATTTGCATCAGGTCACTTCTTCCCATGCAGTTGATCCCCCCCCCCCCCACATCAGTACACCTCCACCACCATGTGGAGGAGCCTCATCAACGCTGTTTTGGGCGTAGCGCTCATGGACTTTGCGGTAAACTCTTCTCCGTTTATCGTGTCGCTGGAGCACAAAAAATGATTCATCACTAAACCAAACCCGTCTCCAGTCATTCCCAACGGTCCATTGACGATGCTGGTTCGCCCACTGCAGTCGGTTCTGGCGATGCCGGTCCGTAAGAACAGGACCTCTGTAGGGTCTTCTAGCCCAAAGACCAGAGTCGTGCAGCCGGTTCCTGACCGTTTGATCTGAAATTCGACAAGCTGCTGACATTGACTGGACTGTGGAGGACGCAGATGCAAGTCGATTCCTGAGGTGACGCAGCCGTATGAAGCGGTCTTCGGCAGGAGTTGTGACTCTGAGTCTTCCACTGCGCGGCTGGTCTGCCACTGAGCCAGTTTCTTGAAATCGCCTCCAAAGGCGACTAATGGTGCTTTTAAATACATTAAATTGTCTGGCCACTACACTTTGTGACTGTCCAGTCTGTAAATGTCCAATGCTGATGAGTCGTTGTTCTGTAGTGAGATGAGCCATACTTGCGCATTGAATTTTCAACTGAATTTATTCGAGGAGCGTCAATCTTTTATGGGCATTCAATAATATAGTCAGAGAGTTTTGTGTTCAGTAAGTTTCACGGGATTCTCATGAACCTGTCACGATTTATTGTCAAAAATGTTGTTTTGACCTTGACCTCTTTCATGACCTCACGAATCATGAGGTGAGGACAAATCAGGTAACCACGAGAAGTTAATGACCAGTTAAACACAGTTGATAGGTTGACTGATGTCCAATCAGCGAATATCTTTTATAAAAGTAACACCAAAAAAGTTGCGTTTCTTTATTTCTTTAACAGTATACCTTGTATAAATCACATCCAAACACTTCGGAGGTCCGAGACACCAGACAAACTGGAGCGACGGTTGGCTATTTTATATATTTTTTTGCCGCCTTCTGACGAGGCGCGTTCCTTCCAATCTATTTGGTTATATCAGAGCCCCGGTTGGCGCCTTTTTGCCCAGATTCTTGGCGGCAGAAATATTGCCAAATGTAACTGACCAAAAAACATTTATCTGAAAGGAAAATGATTTCGAAAAAGGATGGTTTGTAATTTTCGTGCAGATAATTTTAGCATGTAAATAAGCCAGGAAAAAGCCAAAAAGCCAAATGAATTTGCTAACGCCAATCACATTTTTAAAAAGCCAGATTTCTGAAATCTGGCTTAAAAAAGCCAATATGGCAACCCTGCGCTCTACCACATAGTCTCTTCACTGCACCAATCCCAGCTCTCCTTGCATTCACCCCCGACCTGCTGACCTTGCAGTTTCATGTTGTCAAGTTCACAACACTCTACTGACTACCCATCATACATGACTTACTACATACCTGCAATCAGCAGAGCACAGACAGTCCACAGCTTGTTAATCAAGCTGTGACATCTACTCCCCCGGGAAAAAATGCAGTTTCTTCCTCCCTCGAGGGTGGCCAGACACACTTCAGACACCCAACATCTGGTCATTGAGCTAAGTATACATTCATAGCCTTCTTGTCCCCACATATCTTGCATACTCAATTAAACATCGTATGGGTAGAAAAACTAAAATAACCAGGCACTCTACAATCGAAACAGAGTGTCAGCTACAACGTTAAACCTACCCTATAGGGGTAGAACAGTAAATTTGTATTACTGCACTAACAGGGCTCAATGAGTTAATTTCGAACTTGTCAATTTTGACGACTGTAAAAATGAGAGTGATCGATGGTCTTGTGGCTGTGTATGTTTATACGGCACTAGTAGTTATATTGATTTTCTTTAGTCAGAGTTAATCCTTCATATGTTGTGGTGGTTCAAGTGCTAACTGGCCTTCCGCCAGAGATGTGATACTTGACCTTTTGTTATTTTTTTTCAACCCAGGAATGTTCTTCCCTTTGAGTTTGGTGATAAGCAAAACAGTTTCAGCACAACACCGATTATCCAAAAGAAATTACTGTAAATTTCCACAAACAGCAATGTAGAAAAAATTCAATTAGGGTTTATTGGTGTCATTAGACAAACACTGTGAATTTTATAATGATGATTGGTTATCCAAGATGAAAAAATATGTAATCCAACTGAATAATATATGTATATCCAAGTAGAATAATATATGTATATCTGTAGAACCCTTTTCGTAGGCCTTTACAGTCATTTACGGATGAGGGGAGTCTCATATTTTTTTTTAATATGTGGTCCTACTTTACGTACCAACTTATGTCGGTGTTAGTGTTAGTAAATGTCATCTGTCACGCACGCATATGCACACTTTGGTGTATTGTAATTCGGGCGCGCTTGTATCCCGAAAGGGTTTCTTTCCCACTTCCGTCCTTCGACTGGACACTTTCATCCTTCTGCATTGCACCGCTTGCAATTAATTGAAAAAAAGTGTTTCTTTCAACGCATGAGGTGTGTTATTGCTATGCATAAACGCCTTCTCACTGACTTGGAACTTTTAAAATCCAACCTCACTCACCATCTTCGTCTACTGACTTCTTCGTACCCGACAGCCTTGCTCCTTATTCGTACTATTATTCGTGATACCAATAAGGAGCTCTACACTCGGCTGAGCACGCATAAAAAAGAAAAATTGCGTCGCCTCCGCCCTCATGTTCCTTCTGAATCTTCAGCGTCCCCTGTTCCTACTTCCACCAAAGTTATTTGCATTCCTCCTGATCTACCACTATCTCCTGATGAATTATCTGTTCTTAGTAAAGGTCTCAAGTTTGTTCCTCTTCGCTCGACATTTGACAAATATTCTATGCTCCAAGACGTCTACCGTTTCCATCGTCGCATGCGTCTTCAGTATTACCATAGGAATGGTAATGATTCTAAGCCACACGGGGACATCTTTCGTCATTTTAATAAACCTACGTCAGACTGGACTCCGGCTCCAGGTGCCTCTGCTGCTCTTGATTTATATATTGCCAACACTTTGCATGACTTTAATCAACTTTCTCTACCCCGTCTACGTCGATCTAACCTGACTACTTCTGAGTGGCGGTCCTTGTCATCCCTTAAGAAGCGGGATGACATTATCATCAAACCTGCTGACAAAGGTGGTGCGGTGGTAGTTTGGCGAAAGGACTTGTACATTCAAGAAGGAGTCTCACAGCTCGGCAACTCCACCTTTTACTCACCCAGTTCTGGGGATGCCACAGTCCGCCATAATCTTACTGTTCATGCTACTATTCGTGATCTCATCCAAGATAACCTCCTTCCTTCTAGTGCCATGTCTCTCCATATTCTTGATAGTAGTCTAGGTAAACCTTCCTTCTACATGCTTCCTAAGGTTCATAAAATTGACAATCCAGGTCGACCTATTGTTTCAGCCTGCTCTTGTCCCACTGAACATATCTCTGATTTCCTGGATAGTATTTTGCAACCATTAGTGGCTAATCTACCTTCCTATCTTAAGGACACCACCCATGCTATCACTACTTTTGATTCCATCCCGTTCACACCTGACCACACTTACCGTCTTTTCCTTCTGGATGTTTGTTCGCTTTATACTTCCATTCCACACTCTGATGGCCTTATAGCACTACAATTTTTTCTCGACAGACGCACTGACCTTACTTTTAGCATCGGCACTCTTCTTCGCCTTGCGGAATTGGTACTCACTCTCAACTCTTTTGAATTCAATGGCCAGTTCTTTAATCAAATTAGTGGCGTTGCTATGGGCACCAAAATGGGCCCGAGTTATGCCTGCCTCTTCATGGGTCACTTTGAATATTTGGTGCTTCAAAGTTACGATGGACCATTACCTGAGTTTTACCTTCGCTATATCGACGATGGTATTGGTGTCACAGACATGTCTGAAGCTAACCTCAGAAGATTCATTGACTATGTTGGCAATTTCCATCCTGCAATCAAATTCACTTCTCAGATTTCTACCACTTCAGTTAACTTCCTTGACCTCACTGTCAATATTACTCCTACTGGCCTTACCACCTCTGTCTTTTATAAACCTACTGATGCCCATGGTTTCCTTCTTTACACCTCCTCTCACCCTCCCAGCTGTAAAAATTCCATTTCCTACTCTCAACTTCTACGCTTACGTCGGATATGTCACGATGAAGATGATTTCCGTGAACGAGCTCAAGAAATGCTTGAGTTTTTTCGCCGACGTCACTATCCTGAAAGAGTCTTATCTGATGCCCTTAATCGCATTAGTCTCGTTACTCGCCAGGTTGCACTCACTGCTAAACCTACTACTACATCTGACAGACTCGAACTTGTCTTAACTTTCCACCCTCACTGTTTGGCAGTGAAAAAAATTCTGCTCCGTCATCTGCCTATTCTCCACTCTGATCATAATACTAGAGAGTTGTTTCGTGATACCCCTTTGTTGGCATATCGTAGGGATAAGAATTTTAGGGATATTCTTGTGCATAGTCGCTTGAGACAAACTAGTCCTTCTCACTTTGGTACTAAACCGTGCCAACGCCGCATATGTAAGACCTGTCCTTTTGTACTCCAAATGCAGTCAGTCTCCTTTCCGAACGGTAAATTTACCATTGGGGAGTCTTTCACAGTTGAAAAAAAAAAAAAAAAAAAAACACACACACACACACACACACAAATAGTAATACGTCTTACAAGGAGAAGGACAAGAAAAACCTACATTGCGGCCACAAGGCCTTCGTCAGGGACAGACAAACAAGAGACAGGAAGGAAAGAAAATGAGAATTAAGTTGAGAACATGAAACTATAAAAATAAGAGAAAAGAAACTCCCTTAATATTAAGTCCAGTCACATGTGAAGCAAAGCAAGATGGCTGCCACTAAACTGGAAAGAGGAAGTTGATAGTATATAAAAATAAGAAATAATGAAAACAAGGACTGGAAAAGAGTGAGAAAAAAGTAATCAATAAATAATAATGAGGCGTTGTTCCTGGCGAAACCGACTGTTGGCGTCCGAGGAACAGTATCTGATGGCTGTCACCTGGATGTCAGTGGCACCGTGGTGGTCAGGGCCATTGAAGTGGATGGCCACAGGTGTGGAATTAAACTGAGAGATGTCATAGAGGTGTCTGCAGAATCGGTCGCCCAGTCGTGTGCCCGTTTGGCCGATGTACGTAATGGTGCAACGTTTGCATATAATAGCATAAATGACGTTGCGTGACTCACATGTGAAGCCATGGGTGATGGTGAACTTGGCATTAGGGAACGAGACTGAACGTGTTTCGATTACATACTGACATGTCTTACATCGTGTACGGTTACATGGCTTGGTTCCAAAGTGGCCATCGTTGACGGTTTTCAGACGGCTGTGGACTAGGAGGTCCCTCAAATTTTTGTCCCGTCTATATGCCAGCAAGGGTGGCTCACTAAATGCTTCCCGCGCCACTGGGTCAGCTTGGAGGAGAGGTAGGTGGCGAAACAGGATCCTTTTGACAGCAGTGCTGTGAGGGTGATAGGTCATTATTAACTTGACTCTATCAGAGGAGGTTTTTTGGCTGGGTTTGAGGGCCTCTCTAGACGTGAGATAGGGAGAACACGTTCTAAGGCAGAGGTAAGAACATCTTCTGGATACTGTCTGTTACGGAAGAAGTCCAACATTTCTTGTGCTCGGCATAGAAAGTTGTCATCATCTTGGCATAACCGACGGAGGCGGAGAAGTTGTGAGAAAGGCAAGGAGTCCCGACAAGCCGGAGGATGAGATGAAGTATAAAGGAGGTAACTGTGTGCATCGGTGGGTTTGTAGTACACCGAAGTGGTGAGGTGGGGCGGAGTGATAGTGACAACAATGTCAAGGAAATTAACAGAGACAGTGGAGATGTGAGAGGTGAATTGGATCGCAGGGTGGAAGTTGTTAATGAAATTAATGAACCTAGATAGGTCAACCTCTGGCATATCGGTGAGACCTATGCCATCATCGATGTATCTATGATACATCAATGGAAAAGGTCCAGGATACTGCTGCCACACCTGATACTCCAGGTAGCCCATGAAGAGGCAGGCATAACTGGGACCCATCTTGGTGCCCATGGCAACTCCACTTATTTGGTCAAAGAACTGTCCATTGAACTCAAAGGAATTGAGTCGAAGGACCAGTTCTGCAAGGCGCAGGAGAGTCTCTGTAGCGATAGAGGGGTGCGTGCGCTGGTCCAGGAAAAACCGGAGAGCTCGGAGACCATCAGAGTGAGGAATGGAAGTGTAAAGTGAGCAAACATCTAACAGAAATAAACGGTAGGTACGGTCTGGAGAAAGCTGAATAGAGGAAAAAGTAGTAAGAGCATGGTTTGTGTCCTTTAAGAAGGAAGGAAGCTGCTCTACAATAGGCTGGAAGATGCCGTCGAGGAAGTCTGATATACGTTCGGTAGGGCAGGAACACGCAGAGACAATGGGTCTCCCAGGGTTGGAGGGTTTATGAATTTTGGGAAGCATATAAAACACAGGCTTACCCAGACCACTACTGTCAATACGGAGATGAGAAGCGCTAGAAGGTAAGGACTTGTTGGCGATAAGACTTTTGATGGTGTCATGGACCAGACGATTGTTGAGGACTGTCGCATCATTGTCACGGCGCTGGTAGAAGGAGCTGTTGGTGAGCTGCTTATTACCTTCTTGGACGTACAGGGCCTTGCGCCATACCACAATGGCACCTCCTTTGTCTTTCACGTGCGAATCCAGAAACCTGATTTATGCTATCATCTGTAAGAGGTGTGACATGACCTATATTGGTGAGACTGGCAGACTTTGGCAGACAGGTTTCGTGAACACTTGAATGACATCCATCATGGCAAACATTTACCAGTGGCCCTTCACTTCAACAGCCCTGACCATTTGGGTAACTCTGACATTCATGTCACTGCCCTCCTTTCATGTATCGGCGACGACCGAACACGCTTTTCGTTGGAGAATCGCCTCATTTTTCAAATGGGCGTTCTAGCTCCTGCTGGGATGAATGTCCAGCATCATTTTGCATAATTCTGGTGGCTTTTGTCGTTATTTTCCTATCTATCCTTGTTTTTGCTTTGGTTCGTCTCGTTTCCTCTATTTTCTGTTCTTAGCCGTCACCAGCTCCTACGTCACTTCCGCATGACGCCTTAGTTTTTCAGCCATTTTGAATGTTTCCTTTCTCGGCACAGCTAAGTGATTTTTCACGCATTTTATTAGTGTTATTCATTCCTGTCTTCGTTTCGTTGATTATTTACTTTCTTGTTTCGACATGTCTTTCTGGTTTCACGATTTTCTTGCATTATTACTGTTATCGTTTCGCTCATCACCGTGGTTTCATCTGCTTGTATCGCTCATTTGACGTTTTCCTCATCATCACAGATCTTTGTAGTACCTATATGTAGTTCTTGTCCTTGTCACCTGTTCGTAACTGTGGCTGACGAAGGGTAAAACCCGAAACGTCCCTTGTCTCATGTGTACCGTTTACTTGTAAAACTGATTTCATACCATATTATTTTTTAATTTATATATTTGTTGTATCCAAACAAGCCAGATGACGTCGAAGCGTAAACGAAGCAAGCCGCATCTCATATCCAGACATGGAGTCTGTTGATTTCTTTGGTTTGTGTACCCATCATTTGGGGCTAGTGTATTTCTGGGACATGACTTCTGAATAGAAGCCATTGTCGGCTTACTCCCTACGTAAGTCAGAACCAGGCGTTGTTATAATTGAATATATTTTTAATGATTTTTAGTGACTGTATCCGGCGTTGGCATCTAGCTAGTCCCTTTTCGTTAAGGGGTTAAAATGGATCAACCCGATGCTACACTGAAGCCATCCTAATGTTTTAAAGGATTTTTAATGCTCCGTCAGTTCGGCTAATTGATATGAATTAGTGGAGCGCCGTCATACGTGACACGGCGATCAAGAGAGAGATGAATCAAGTATTGTAATTAACTTTATGTTGTCTTCTCAGACAGAATGTATGCAGTGATCTATAATGTTGGAAGGTACCAGAATCAATATGTACCAAGGAAATGTTACAGGACAGGGTGGAAGTAGATATACGAAGATTTGTTGTACGGATGACCTTAGAAGTTTTGTTCGGCGACGCAAGGTCAAACCGTTAGATCATTGAATGAACTTGGATACTACAAGTAATGTAATTTATAAATATGAGCCATATGTTTTGAACTGTGAAACCATTGATGCAAGTACTGTTTTCCTGTCTTTGCTCGTCTACGTATTTCGTCAAAATAAAATGTTGTTGCAAGTCGACATAACGAGTTCGTCCATACCAGTATTGGCACTTGTTGGTGTGCCCGATTGTTATTGAAGTTACAAGAGTTTCACCTTCCAGTGAAAAGACATTCGCGTTTTAATTTCACGCTAGTAGAATCGCCCGTGTTAGGTCGTTGACATTTCGACACCAGCGACATCCTCTGGTCAGCGGTGTCCACTCAAGAAAAACGACTCTAACAGAAATGGTAGAACCAGTGTGTTTTGGAAACTACGATTTTCAAGCAGGGAACGTTCTAGCTATCAAATAATTCGGTTGAAGAGAAATACCTCCATCTTCGGAAGGAAACATAAGCTTACTCTTCCAATCAAGACGACTGTTGTCTCAAGGTCAAGGACGACGTTGGACATCATCTTTAATCTGCAACATCGGACACTGTTAGAGTGTTACATACATTGTTTTTACAAGGCTTATGCATACAGTCCCGGATGCGAGGGATATCCTTTTTTATCGGTTGAGATAAGTAAAAACGTCGTGTTGTTATTACACCGTTTTGCGTTCAGCTGTGCCTTGTCGTAGTAATATGTCCACTGCTTCTCTATTTATGTTTCATGTTCAATGTTCAATGTTTTTAGCGGGAGGTAGGGTTTGGAGACTCACGAAGGATACATCCCAGTTTCACACCAGGGCCTTCGTGACTGTTCTTTAGGAATTATTTTGCAGACTTCCCTCAGTGGAAAGTTCCTACGCGTAAGCGTAGAAGGATTCTAGGTCCAATGTGTCTGGTAGTCTGTGACACCTGACTGTTTAGCTGTAGTGTCAAGTTTTAATTGTTGTTTTCGTAGTTATTTTTATTCGTATTTTAGTTTTATGATGTATTTTGTTTGTACACTACGTCCTTCTCACCTGGCTTTCGTTCAGTTTTTTACACCATCCATGTTTATACACTGTATTGTCAATTGTCTTGTTTAAGTTTTTATCGCATATTTCATTGCATTCTTTGCAACATTATTTCTTCATTTTTCCATTTTTATTTTGGTTGATTTATGCGAACGTTTTCAGTCGTTTATTATATCTTGTCTTGACAGTATTGTTTCTATTGTCTATCACGTTGTTGCTTTCATAACATTTCATTACATAAATTACTGTATTGATTATTAATATATATATTTGACAATTATATGATAACAATATTTACCGTACTAGGACAGGAACGAAGACCACTTGGTATAGTAACACTTTTAAGTAGAATTATTTCAGAATAATATTGAATAATGTCTACCTTAGATTATTTTATTAAGCAGGCTAAGACGCTTAATATACCACGGAAGAGATTAGAACATTTGCTATGACGGAATATAAAGAATCTCAGAGGTTGGAATCTCAAAGATTAGAAGCTGAGAAATTAAGATTAGAAAATTTGAGATTTGATTCTGAGGAAGATGAAAAGAAGAGGAAATTTATGGCTGAGGAAGATGAGAAAAAAATGAGATTACCCGCTGAATTAGAAGAGAAACGTGCTGAGGAAAATGAGAGGAAGATGAAATTAGCCGCTGAATTAGAAGAGAAACGATTTCAGCGTGAGGCAGAACAGAACAGATTGGAGGTGGAAGAAAAATTTAGATTTGATGCTGCAGAAAAAGAAAGGCTACTTAAAATTGAAATGGAAGTTAAACAAAAGGAGATGGAAGTTAAAGAAAAGGAAATGGAAGAAAGAAGATTAATAGCTGAACAAAATACAAAGAGACTTCAGCTGGAGACAGACGAGAATGAAAAGAAACGTCAGCATGATTTGAAACTTGCCGAATTGGAATTTGATAGAATAAGATTGTCAAGTGAATGTAATACACAAAAGACTCAGGAAGGCCAGTCTTCATCGAGACATGAGAATTTTAGAGAGGTTCATCTAAAATTGCCAAAGTTTAACCCACCATCCGACGATGTGATCTTCTTTTTGGACAGATTTGAGGCTACATGTAAGTCGTACAACTTGGATAAATCATTATATTGTACCCACTTATCCAGAATACTTACAGGAGAGGCACTGGCCGTTTATCACACCACTAGCGCTGTAGAAAAATAATGATTATGATGCTCTCAGGGCCGCCCTTCTAAACAAATTTCAAATGACAGAAGATCAGTATAGGATGAAGTTCAAGTCTATGCTCCCACAATCTAGTAAGAACTTTGATGATTGTCTTTCTCAAATACGTCTTACCTTGGAAAGATGGATCGAACTGTCCAAGGTAGAGAAATCTTATGACGTTATTTTCGACTTATTACTACGCGATAAAGTTTTATCGGAAGTAAGTCCTGCATTTCTTGCGTTTTTACATGAACGTAAACCTTCTAATATAATAATAACCTATAATGTTGTGATGGAAGATCAAATAAAGTAATCAAGACAAGACTTGAGATGGCCTCAGCTGCCATGACAAGGTTGAATGTGATCTGGAAAAGTAACATCAGTTTTCCTGTGAAGATCAAATTATACAAATCACTTGTATTATCTATTCTCTTGTATGGGTGTGTGAGGGCTGGACACTCACTGCAGATACGGAGCGAAGGATTCAGGCTTTCGAGCATAAATGTTATAGAAGAATTTTGCGCATTTGCTATAAAGAGCACAAAACAAATGTCTATGTTAGAGAGAAGATAAACACCTATGCAGGCCATCAAGAACCACTTTTGTCAATAGTGAAACGTCGAAAGCTTGCCTGGTTTGGGCATGTAACTCGTCATGACTCCCTTTCGAAAACGATCCTCCAGGGAACAGTCGAAGGTAAACGGAGAAGAGGAAGGCAAAGAAAATCCTGGGCTGATAACATCAAAGAATGGGCAGGACACGACTTCTCCACACTTGTATGCATTGCTGAGAATAGAGAGCAGTGGAGGACCCTGTCTGCTGATGCTTCCACCATGGCACCCCTACGACCCATGACGGGTTATGGGTTGAGATGAGATGATGAAACCTTCTAATATAAAAGAAAAGCCAGAACATTGCAAAAATTTCTGCACCGCTCATCCTAACATGGATATCAGCAATGCGCAGATTAAGGATGACTTACCTGTTGCTTTCGCTATGCAACATAACAATTTCCCAAGACATCGTTCGATGAGTAACGATAGAAATTTTCATAGGGGAAGTAATAATAATTTCAACTTTGGTCATTTTCAGAAGGGGAAACAATACCAACAGTCTCCTCCATTTAATATGTCCTGGGGCCAATCTCACGGATCTCGAGATTTTGTTAACGACAATTCTAAATATAAATCAAGGGAATAATAATAAACAACATTGGAGATCTAAATCAATCACAACAGTCCTGAAAAAATAGACATAGATTTATGAATAAACAATAGTCAAAACCGATCGCGACGTAGAGATAGATCGTCGAGCAGGCCACGACAACATTCCAATGTTGCTTCACTTGAAGCACAAACTAACAAAGATAAGAACAATAATGTTAATCAACATAATGTTATGTCTTGTATCGATCTCGAGCAGGTAAAAACATGTCAAGAATGCTCAACGCTATTCCAGCCCAAGGCGATCACGACGCTGCGATGCGGGCACATTTTACCAAGTCTACCAGCAGTTTGTACAGCTACTTCTGCATCAGTTCACCATGGAAAGGGATGTTTAAAATTTAATAGAGGATACGTCAACTCTATTCCTTGCTCTATTTTGTTTGATTCAGGTTGCAGCACTGTAGGAGTGCGGAACTCTCTGATCGACCCTTCCTTTGCCACTGGCAACGTGGTCAAGTGCGTCACATTCGGAGGCACGGTGGAAACTTTTCCTACAGCCATCATTAATTTACATACACCTTTCTTTACAGGAAAGATCCATGCCTGCCTTCTGCAGAATCCAGTTAGCGATGTGATAATTGGTTGTATACACGGAATAATAATTCCTTACAGAGATTTTTTCAATTGGTGACTAAGAGAAATAATAACAACGTAATTGCAAATTCTAGACACCAATTTGCTCTTAAAAAGGGTATTTTAGTTAGATTGATAAGGGAAACAGATTCATCTTTACGTTCACAAATTCTGGTCCCGTCTTCTATGAGAGCTAGGATATTACAACATGCTCATGACTCTCAATGTGCAGGTCACATGGGGTTTTCGCAAACCAAATCTAGAGTGCTCTCCGCATTCTATTGGCCTGGCGTTCATAGAGACGTTAATCTTTATTGTCGTTCCTGCGTGACATGTCAGGAAGTTAAAGTAAGGGTCCAGATCATGATGCTCCTATCCAAGCTGCGGACATGCCTATTAGACCATTTGATAAAATGGCGATTGACATCATTGGTCCTATATTGCCATCTGCAAGAGGACATACACATATTCTTACTTGTATCGATATGTGTACTCGTTGGCCTGAGGCCATACCTCTTAAGAACACCTCATCTGCCAGTGTTGCAGAAGCTCTGAGTTGAATCTTTTTGCAAATTGGTTTTTCCGCGTAAGATCCTATCGGATCACGGTGTCCAGTTTATTTCCGAATCCATGTCACAGGTTATGAAGACATTGGGTATAGATAGATCTCTCAGTTCAATATACCATGCCATGTCCAATGGGTTAATTGAGAGACAGAATAGGACACTTAAGCAGTTGTTGGGTAAGATGACTCAAGATCACCCTCGGAATTGGGACCGAGTCCTGCCCGCTGCTCTGTTTGCGTACCGTGAGGTGAAAAATCAAGCCACTGGGTTTTCTCCCTTCCAGTTAGTTTTTGGCATACAACCACGCGGACATATGTCTTTAATCCACGATTTATTGGTTGAAGATAATATACCTGAAGAAACTCAATCCTCATATGAGTATGTGATCTCTTTAAGAAAGAGAATAATAGATACTTGTAGATTAGCTACTGCATCATCCGAAGAGGCTAAAGAAAAAGCTCGTCTATTTGAAAAACATTCTTTTCATGATGTACTATTGCCCAGACCCGTTGTACCACTTCATTCCTCGGAAAACTGGAATGATGTCACGCGTTCTTCTTCTCTTTCGGCTGATCAACGACAGCAAGTTTCATCACTACTTCAAACGTATGATAATGTTCTCACTGACATTCCAGGTCATACGTCAGCTATTCAACATGATATTCTTCTAACTGATGAAACACCTATACGTATTCGTCCATATCCCATACCTTTACACTTTATAGATGAGGTCGAAAAGGAAGGGGATGAGATGCTTCGATTAAACATAATTGAACCATCGTTGTCACCATATGCTTCATCTATGGTGATAATTAGAAAAAAAGATAATAATATTCGTTTATGTGTAGACTACAGAAAATTAAATAAAGTCACACAATTTGACGCAGAACCTGTGCCACTTTTTTAGAAGATTTATTAGTAAAAATTATCTCATTCTACTTTCCGTACCATTGACAGAAAGGGTAAAACCACTCACTGCTTTCTCGACGCCTCGGGGCCTATTCCAATGGAATTTTATGCCATTTGGGTTAGTGAACGCTCCTGCCACGTTCGTGCGCATGATGCGGCGAATTCTATCTCATCATCCCAATGTCATTGCGTACATAGATGACATTTGTCTTTTCAGTGACTCATGGGAAGAACATTTGAAAGGATTAAACTCATTACTGTCCACGTTACAATATCATAACTTAACTGCTAAGCCATCAAAGGCATTTGTGGGTTTCCACGATATTTCTTTTTTGGGTCACCGTATTGGTCGCGGTATGTTATATACAGAGGACAGTAATGTCTCTAAAATCCTTAATATCTCTACAACTACAGACCCAGTTTGGGCGGGGGGGGGGAATGGGCTAATACAATATTATGGGAAATTCTTACCACATCTTTCGTCCATTACTGCCTCCTTTCTCTTCATACTTAGGAAAGGTGCTAGCTTTTAACGTGATATCGGTGGACTAACGAACATCAAAATCGCTTGGA
Source organism: Oreohelix idahoensis (assembly GCA_024509875.1). Taxonomy (NCBI): domain Eukaryota; kingdom Metazoa; phylum Mollusca; class Gastropoda; order Stylommatophora; family Oreohelicidae; genus Oreohelix; species Oreohelix idahoensis. The sequence goes on along the minus strand of JAMPIV010008096.1, from coordinate 1,091 downwards.
TATCCATAAAGAAAAATTTTTTTTCGGATCCTCCTGTTTTTTAAGGGTTGCCCTGAAATGCGAATATAATACCATTTGTCTTACGTCAGCCGATTAGCCTCTAAATTTCCGCGCGAAGTCGGAAAGCTTCCCTTGACTAACAAGGAATAATGATGGTCCACCATATGCATCAACCCGTTTTTTCTCTATGTCATCAACGAGTTAACTCAACACACGACATGAACAAAGATTACTCAGTCCCTTGACTAAATGAACTTCTTGGACTGCTTTGGTCAACAAAACAAACTACTCCAGAGAACTATCTGCACTGGATCACACTTACTACTTGTGAAATCTAAGCGCGAGAGAGCGAGCGATGCGAGAGGAGTGGGGCCTGCTCGACACGAAAGATGGTGAAATTCACCAAATCACGACTAGGTATGCATTAGAAGTTAAAGATCAGCACTTCACCATAAGATTTTCAATAAGCATCTCATATTCCTGGTACGCAGACACAGTTACATCGCCTGACATTTTGTTGGTCGAGATGGTCCGAATGAATCAGGTTCAACAGCTACGCACTTACAGACAACTGAACTATCGACACTGACAGTTCGTCGAAATGTAACATTTTTACGTGTGCTACCTCGATTATAAGAGTCATTAACATTCAGTCAAGTGAAATCTACAATGATTATGTATTAAAAAGAACATGGAAACGTTGTATTATATGCTACTGATATTTTGTGAAAATAACATACACTTAATTACATGAACATTGAAGAGAGAAAATAACCGTTGTGAAAGGGATTATAAAATTTCTCACCGAAATAACATTTCGAGCACTTTGATTTTTCGTGGAACTGAACTTGTTAGATTATTAACTAATCACTAACAGGAAAATGGAACTTCCGTTATTTAAGGAATTAATGACATTATTAGAGGGAAATAAATGAATTAATTAAATTATTAAACTTGGATACTTAGTTAGTTAAAATAATAATTAATTTAGTTTACTATACAATATTTTTTTTTAATTGGATTGATCAATATTTGTATTTAAGCACATTAATTTAACTTTAGTACTTTAATTAGTACCACAAAGGAACTTT